>CM069914.1:120126189-120366137 GCA_036172215.1 Camellia granthamiana
TTAGATTGAGCAAAAGAGGTACTCAATTAATAATTGTCTCCTTTCGTATCTAAACTCCCGAATCAAATTTTTTTTGCAGTAACGAATCAATGGCTTTAATTAAGCCGGAGTTATGGTTTTCTAATTTTCTCATTAAAAATTTGAAATTCAATGAATCGGTCTAATTTTGACAAATTGTTATTCAAATTTTGCTTATTTAGATTTTCATAGTCTCTCAATATATCTCTTGATAAATAAAATGAAACCAATGATTTGTGGGGGGAAAATGATTTATTGTCAAAGTTTAGACCTTGATGATTCACTATTGAAAACGGAAAGTCAATCCGACAAGTGTATGCCTTAAAAGGCGTGTGTCCATATTATCTATGTCAAATTTGTGTTATATAAGTTTGACATTTAATACATGTGTTATCGGGTCATATCATAAAAAAAAAATATGTTCTTAATGAGTTTTGAAGTGGTGATGCACATCAAACTACATCCTAAAATATAGTAGACAAAGAGTGAGTTGTTTTGGAAAAGAAATCATAAATTGTTTTCAAATACAGTTGTCTAATTAAATTTTGTGTTTTTTAGAAAATAGAAACAAAACCAAAATTACAAAAAATTAATCAGTGTGTTTGATTTGAGTTTTTTGGATTAAATTTTTTGAAAACTGAGTTTTTTTATTTTCGTGTTTTTTTGTTTTTAGTAAATATTTTTAAAATTTTAAACATTTTTTTTATTTTTTTTAGATGCACCGTACTTAGATGTATCTAAAAAATAAAAAAATTGTGAAAAAATATTTTAAAAAATTAAAAATACATAAAAATATAAAAAATTGTACTGAATTCTCTTCTTCTTCTTTTTTTTTTTTTTGTATTTTTGGTATTTAGTAAATTTTTAAAAAGTTTTTTTCACAAATTTTTTACTTTTTAGGTATATTTATGTTAGCTATGTCTAAAAAGTAAAAAAAAAAAAATTGCTTAAAATATTTTAAAAATTCAGTAAAAACATAAAAACAAGAAAATAGAATTTTTAAAAATTGTTTTTTTGAAAAACCTAACCAAGCATCTTCACATGAAGCAAGTTAAACGAGAACAACTAACTCTTTGGACTCAATCCACATGAGATGAGACTAGTCCTACAAACTGACAGACATGAACTAAATGGGCCTGCATGAAAAGAGCCCGGAGCATTCAATACAACCCACTATTGACCACTGGCAGATCCAATCAAATCTGTCTTTACAAACACAAATCTGATCTTATATTTCTTTTTCTTTTTAATTACAATAATGGTATACAAAATATAAAATATAAACTTAAATAGTGAATTAATTTTAGTTGTAATATTCGTCTACTCTACTTTCTAAATAAACTAATATTTCGTCTTAACTTTTCTAATTTTATATTAAAAAAAGAGAATAACATTCGTCTACTTTTTTAATAGAGTGAGTGAATGAATTTCAAATATTTTATAGGTCAATGCTGAAAACCTATTTTAGTGTTGTGTTCATTGTAATAAAAGTAGATTTAAACTAAATATGAAAATGAATATTTTAATGAAATAATCATCAATTTTACCTTTATTTGATAAATTAAACTCAACCGTAGAGTTGACATATTCATGCTTTCCCTAAGAGAAATATTTGGTTGAGAATAAGGAACCAAGGAGTATTCTTGAAGCCCACCACAATCATTTTGTCAATTTGACATCAAATGGTGGGTGGGTGCCTCCTTCATTCTCATTTTATGGAAGTAGATATTCGTTAATCCCATCTCTCATGGGAATAAAAGAAGATCAAGTAAGTGTGGTAGTCCATGCTGGATAAATAGACGAGAGATGTGCAAGAGAATTTTGATTGGGGAGACATATTCACTGGTAGTGTTGCCAAATCGGAGGGAGGGGGGGGGGGTGTGGGGTGGGGGGGGGGGGGGGGGGGGGGGGGAATAATAATAATAATAAAATAAAATCAAAGATCAGATATATTTTGACATGATTTGGGAATGATTGTGGGAATTTCCTTTGGAATATCAGTTAATTTATTATGCTTTGCCACAATTACTTGAAAAAAAAGACATATAAAAATACTACTTGAACCCCGATGGATGAACCCATACATTTACATGTGTTGTGTTGTTTTGTGTGAATCATCATGTGTTTATAACATTACTCTTCTAGATGCAATGATGATGGGTTAGTAAAAATTACATGAATTATCAAAAAAATTACATGCAATTTGGTTTACAAAAGATCTTCTCATCCCCACTCCTCCCTATCCCACAAAAAAAAAAAAAATACAACAGCGTAGAAGCAACCAAACGATATTACATATGTGCTATGTATTATAAGATTCTAATAAAAATTCAAACTTAAAGATTTCAAGTTAAATCAATAGAAAAAATAATAATACTCGCGTATCTTAATCCATTAATGGAAATAATTCAAGTTGTAATTTTTTTGGCGATTGTTATATTCTATTTCAAAATCTTACTCTTATTTATCTTTCACATAATGATGTAAAAAGATGACCACATATTTATGCAGTTTAATTTTATATTTACTCATTATAAATAAATAAAATTATAAAATATGATATTAGAAACATGTCAATAACTCATTCATATTTGTGTGTGAATCATAATTTATTACATATATATGGTGCCACTGTTTGCCTTTATGGAATTTGATCTCAGTTGAGAAAGTGAAAGAAGGCTAGTAACGTGGAAGAATCAATTCCACCGCATGGAAGAATATATAAACGCCCTCCCTCCTCCCTCCCAACAAAGATTTTCCAAATTCCCATTCTCATTCCCTCTCTCTCTCTCTCTCTCTCTCTCTCTCTCTCAATATTGTATTTTATTATTATATAAATCATGATAAATGCACACTTGTCTATGAAAGCTATGGGCTTTGCAATGTGAAAAGAGCCTCACTCCTGCCCCTTTACTTCCTTTTCAACTGTTTACTCTTTTTCTTTTAGGCTTTGTGATATATATATGAATAATGTTTGGGGCCCTAAAAAACGCGGTTCAAATGGTTCAAATAAGCAAAACGAGTCGTTTTGTGTTGTTTTGTGCCTAAAACGACACAGTTTTGGTCAATTTGAGCCATTTGAGCCGCGTTTTTTAGGGCTCTCTACCAGTGTTGTATATATATATATGATGGAAACTCTCAAATTGGTCATTCAATTTGAGAGAGTGTTAAGATTTAGTATATTTAATTTTGATAATTTAAATCGTTTAATTTTTAAATTTATTAAATAAAATATTCATATATAAAATTAAGATAATTATTTATCGGGTAACTATATATTGAATCATATTCATTTAAAAAAAAAATAGATGACAATTATAATTTTAAGAATAGTCATTTAATTTTTGTAATACAAATGTAATTTGAATATACAATTACAGTTGTCTGACCATTTTAATTTATCGCATGAATAGATCCTATATATATATTTGAATTAATTTTTTTTAAAATTTTTTATAGTTTGACTTAAATTTTATTTCGATCCCTATAATTTTTCAATTTGTCAATTTGGCCTATACACTTTAAATTTTATTTTAGTTTGGTTCTTCGGTTCACCTTGGAAGTTAAAGTTAAACAATTTAAGAATACTTTGTCAGTGTTCTAAAGCGTGCATATAGAAAAAAATTAATAAAAATTTAGACGGGGTATTTTTATTTTATTGTATGTGTTTAAAAAAATAGACAATGATTATATTTTTAAAAATGAATTATTTATTTTTTAGACAAATATAACGAAATAAAAAGATTACAATCATTGAATCGATATAATTTTTTTCATGAACAATATACACAAAAGGTTTTACAAAATGAATAGTTTAAATAATCGAAATGAGACCTGTGATGAGCTCTACATATCCTCAATTCTCTAAAATTCAAATTCAAGCGTGAGAGAAATTAAACTCATATAATAATATGTAAGGTAAATTATAAATACATATTTTGAAATTTGTTCAAAATATAAATTGTACACTGTAATTTTAAAAATTACATTTCACTTTTTAAGTTTATAATTTTATAACAAATGGTTCATTTAATAGTAGAAGGTACCGGTGTATCATATACTCTATCTACATATAAAAATTACTCGATCCAGAGAAGCGCACAATTTCTCTATCACTCTCAAATCAAAAAATTATTAATTAATCTAGAAGTGTCATATGACCATATCTCTCACCAATTATAATTTATCATACTCTCTTATATTTTTCAATTATTCAACATAAATTTATAAATCTTATCACTATTTTAAATTATAATACTATTGAAGCACGACGTAATAATGCCAAAGATGAACCAATAACTTCTCAAATTCTGGGTTACACCCTCACTGACAACTCGTATCATTCCACCTTATTGTTCCTCTCTTCCATCTTCTTTCCTTTTCACACTGGGCTCTCTCTCTCTCTCTCGTGGGGAATTCTACGAAACATACCACATATCCTAGACACCATTAATTATATTATTTTATTCTTTAATTATAATTATTTTTTTTAATTATGATATTATTTAAAACTATTTAATCATACCTCATATAATATTTATTTATAATTTTTTTTTTCTTAGTTATAATTTAAGAAATATGGAAATTATATAATTTTCTTCTTAAACCATCTCCAATCTAATACAAAATATTTCATCAAATTTAAATTTGATAAAAAAATCACTTTTTATTATTCCAACTCAACACCAAACATTTCATTAAATTTAGAATTTTTTTTAAATCTTCTATCAAATTAAAGATGGATATATATTTTATCAAATTATTATTCATAATCGTTAAAATTACAGATCACTTTTACCACCGAACGACCGGTGATTGTCTCCAAATAACTACCTTCTCATAAAAATTTGTAAAAAAATTATGTTTATATCTATCCTCTGTCCAATCGATCAATATTTTGATAAAATCTCATTAAAATGCGTGATATCAAATAAAATTTTTATTCAAATTTAATGAGAAAAAAAAAACACCAAGGATCTTCTAGAGTGTTTTTTTTTAAAGTTTTTTAAAGTGATGTATTGTGTAGTTGAAATTTAATGTTGAAAAATTGATGTGACTTATTATTAAATTTCAACCACACAATACACCACTCTAAAAAATTTATAAAAAAAAAAACTCTAGACGATCCTTACCCAAAAAAAAAAATACAACTAGAAGATGCTGTTATAAGGTGGTGTACTATCTATATATGTTCTCTTCCACAGCGACTGGGAAAAAAGAAACTGTTGAATACCTAGAGAAATAAAGCCAAAACTACCGGTTGGTAGCTCGAAATAATGAGGCGCGAATGGCCCTAAATTGCCATATAAGGCAAGAAAAAAAAAAGTAAGGCAAAAAGAAAAAGAAAAAAATAATAAACTTTTTCAGAAGGGAATTAGGGCCATTAGGGCCACTGTTTTTAAGGCCACAAAATATTTTCAAAGCCAAAAAAAGGGATTCAGAGAGAGAGAGAGATTAACAAATACGCATTCATGGTTTTTATGATGGTAAAACAAGTTCATTGTTTGTATTCAAGGTCCATGTCCCTCCTCAATCTTCGCCTCTTTGTTTTATTCTTCATTCTGTCATCCTCTGCAACTCCTTCTCTCTCCTATGAGCCTCGAAACCATGAAGGTACTTCATCAACAACAAACAAACAACCCATTCTCTCTCTCTCTCTCTCTCCTCTTGTTTACAATATTTTTTTTTTATGGTTTTGATATGTTTTTCTTTTCTTTTTTTTTCGGAATATTGTAGTTGAAGCGTTGATTGCTGTAAAAAATGTTCTGAACGACCCCCATGGAGTTCTGAACAACTGGGACGAAGACTCTGTAGACCCATGTAGTTGGGCTATGATTACTTGTTCCCCTGATAATCTTGTTACTGGCCTGTCAGTATTTGCTTCTTCTTCTTCTTCTTCTTCTTCTTCTTCTTCTTCAAACGCACACACACACACACACTTACATATATATATATATATATATTTGTACATGTATTGCATAGTTTATGTTTCATGGGTTAAATACCAAGTGAGCCTTCAATTTATGGGTTTTACAGAGGAGCTCCAAGCGAAGGCATATCAGGAATTTTGTCTGGGATGATAGCTAACCTTACAAACCTCCGACAAGTGTAAGAAATCAGAGCGTATATATATGTTTGTACAGGGCATATTATATGTTTACAGTTTTCTAATCGAAGCATTCACACCTCAATTTGTGTTTCTCTCTCTCTCTCTCTCTACTCTCTCTCCAGTTATAAGTGTCCATTTTCTTTCTTATATGGGTCTGTTTGTATGTGTATGAATCGTGCAGATTGTTGCAGAACAACAATATCTCCGGAGAAATTCCACCAGAACTCGGATCTCTTCCAAACCTCCAGACCTTGGATCTGTCCAACAATCGGTTATCTGGTCACATGCCGGAGTCTCTGGGTCTGTTAAATGCTCTTCTGTATCTGTAAGTACTAGTCTTTTATCTCTTTCTCTCAGTTTTGTAATGGGTTTTCTTTTTCTCTATTATTGATTACTCCCTGTTTCTGGTCTTCTTTAATACTATGTCATCTTTTCTGACCGTGTGGTTGTTGTTTTTGTCATGTCATGTGTAATGAATGAGTAGAAGGTTGAATAACAATAGCTTGTCTGGAGCTATTCCTCTGTCTTTAGCCAAAGTCCCTCAACTTGCTTTCTTGTGAGTATGCCTTCCCTCTGGTTTCTTCTCTCTCTCTCTCTCTCTCTCTCTCTCTCTCCTCTCTCTCTCCTCTCTCTTTCTCTCTGTTTTGTTTGTGTTTCTCAGTGTCTTGGAAATCGAAACAACCTGCAATTTTTCTCACTGCCCTGCAATTTTTCTCAATGCTTTTCTAAATCAGAGGTTTTGGTTCAAAATGCATAAGTAAGTCTGTAGTTTGTTTTTTATAATCATTCAGGGATTTGTCTTATAACAATCTCAGTGGACCTGTGCCCAAATTTCCTGCCAGAACATTCAAGTATGGATTCTCTGCATAACTCTCTCCTCTCTCTCTCTCTCTCTCTCTCTCTCATACGTTGTGTGGATAGTATGTATTCGTGGCTTTATTTCAGTTACTGATTATTCTTCTCTCATTTTTCATATAGTATTGTGGGTAACCCTCTTATTTGTGGAAGCCACTCAATTCAAGGTTGCTCTGGATCAGCCTTTCCTATTCCTCTTTCCTTCTCTCTTCGTTTATCCCCTGGTATCTCTCTCTCTCTCTCTCTCTCTCTCTCTCTCTAAATATATATGTATATATAAGCAATTTATCTCTCTGTTAAATTTATCTTCTACAATATTCTAGGAAAACTTAGCTCCAAGAAACTAGCAATTGCACTTGGGGTCAGCCTGAGCTTTGCCACTCTCATCCTCATAGCAGTTGGGTTCCTGTATTGGAGGAGAATTAAAAATAAAAAGCAAACCATTCTTGATATCAGTGGTCAGTAACTCACAAGTTCTGTTTAAACGTTACATTTATAAATCAAATTTTAATAAAAACCTTAACAAGTCTTAATTATATATATATATTTTTGTAGAGGTGCAAGAAGAGGGTCTAATGAACCTGGGCAATCTCAGGAACTTCACATTTAGAGAACTCCAAGTGGCCACGGACAATTTTAGCTCGAAGAACATACTTGGTGCTGGAGGTTTTGGAAATGTGTACAAGGGAAAGTTGAGGGATGGCACAATGGTGGCAGTGAAACGGTTAAAGGACGTGATTGGAACAGCTGGGGAATCGCAATTTAGGACGGAATTGGAAATGATTAGCCTCGCAGTTCACCGAAATTTGTTGCACTTAATGGGATATTGTGCCGCCCCAGTTGAGAGGCTTCTTGTGTATCCTTACATGTCTAATGGAAGTGTGGCCTCAAGGCTTAGAGGTTGGTACCTCTCTTTTACTTCCCCTGCAGTCTCTATTGTCACCACTCACATTCACATGGCATGGGTATGATTCCTCTACTGCATGACCTACCAACTGTGGGTACTTCTTTCACTTTTTAATTTGTTATGGACCACTATGTATCAGGGGCTCCAGACATTTTGATTCCTCACTTTCAAAGCATGTAGTTTGTGGAGCTGGGATCAACCATGCTTAACTACTTTAGAAATATTGGTGGTTTTGGGGTGATTTTTGTCTTTACTCCAACCTAAACTTGTCTCAAAATGCCAATTTGTTTGGTAACCAATTTTCTAATCCTGGAAGTTCTGCAAAAAACGTTATTTGAAATGAGAGCAATTCATTTTAAGTGGAAAACTGAATATCTGGACTATTTGATTTGGATATATTAATAGATAAGTGACAAAAAATTAATTAATTAATTAATTAAAAATATAAAATAAAACAGTTATATTACCAAAACTTTGTTTAGCCTGAAATTATGTGGATGGGAATTCATTTTGCTCCAACCATTTTTTATGTCACAGATTTGGGGCATTCTTTTTCCTATTTGACCTGGCATTCTTTAACAAAAATTTGCAAATAGTGAGTTTTCAATTTATGTGTTTGCTTGGTTTGATTTTTCTCAAATTTTCCACATATATGGTAGTTATTAAGTAATCAAAATGGTTTGGAAAATAAAACTTAGCCTACAAAAGAAATTTCAGCCATAATGTGATGAAGATTAAATACAATTTTTTATTTTGATTTTTAAATTTCTTAGTCTTGATTAAATTTCAATTTCAAGGCATTTGTTAAAAAGTAATACTAAATAAATAAATCTAATTGAAGAGTGGTTAAATCAATCGCATCTACTTGGATTTGACATTGACTTGCATTTTACAAGGGGGCTGAATGGCTCCATCTCATATAATGAATGACAAGAGTTTCCAATCTAGAATGGGGCCATAGTCTTTCACTTCTTATGGAGAATATACAAATGCCACCACTTTTACTTTCATTAGCGCTATCAATGGATTCCATTTCATGTAATAGCTCCATTAGTGAGGATGGATGTGTTTGTAAAGCAATATATGAGGGACATTTGAATATTCAATTCCCTTTTGGCATCCAGATGTGCACACTAAAAAAAAAAAACTTGTCTATTGTGTGTTGTGCACCACATGTACGAATGTTACATCAATTAAAAAATTGTGCATTCTCTTGATATTATGAGCAGAAGTTGATACATTGTCTCCGTGAAAAGTTTTATTGTTCATGACGGCAAAGAAGGAATAAAGTTTGTGGCATTACTTTCTTATTACCAATTATATTTTATCCCCAACATGCATTTTAACAAAGTTCCCTGTCAACTTGATTATGACAGAAAAACCAACACTAGACTGGAGCACTAGAAAGAAAATTGCAATAGGAGCTGCACGGGGACTTCTCTATCTGCATGAGCAATGTGATCCAAAGATAATCCACAGAGATGTGAAGGCAGCCAACATCCTGTTGGATGACTACTGTGAAGCCGTTGTTGGTGATTTTGGGCTTGCGAAGCTCCTTGACCACGGTGACTCCCATGTTACCACAGCTGTTCGTGGTACTGTTGGACATATTGCACCGGAGTACCTCTCCACTGGCCAGTCATCTGAGAAGACTGATGTTTTTGGATTTGGAATTCTCTTGTTGGAGCTCATCACTGGGATGAGAGCTCTTGAATTCGGCAAATCAATTAATCAGAAAGGAGCCATGCTTGAATGGGTAAGTTTCTTCCATTATTAAATTATCAATCTGGTGTATGCCTTGTACATTTGCATGAGATCATCACATTCCAGCTGGGGACTCCATATGGATCCCTGCTTATAGTCCTCCTCCATCATAGTTTATGCTTTCTATTTCATTGTTGAGCGTCACTATGGTCTTCTCTGCTTTTTGTTTGGGCATAGAAATCAAAATACCACTATCAAAGTTTTGCCAAAATGTCTAACCATTTATTCTCGGTCATCCTGTTTGCCTTTTGTTGGGTAATTACTATCTAAAATGCTAAGAATATTTAAATGACTTTAGTCGTGCCACATCCAAAACTCTGTGATTGAGGAAAAAGAAGATGAAATGAAATAGTGTCCTTTAAAGAAAAAGAACTTTATCAGTAATGATCTAATAGGTGATGATGACAGTTGCAAAGATCATCCAAATTCAGTAGTTATTGTTTTTTAATTGTTCTGAATCTTAGAATAATTTCTATGTTATTTTTCTGTTAGAGCAGCATGGGAAAATGTTATCAATTCCCACAATTCCATGGGGAAAACATTTAAATGATGCATTTAAGGGTGCATTCAACAATCAGGAATGCCCCTTTGATTCAAAATAATTTGAAAGGAAAAATGGAGAATTTGTAAACATGATACCACTGACCATACATTTTGTGATTCCAAATTTCCCTTTCTTTTTCGGTGTTTTCTCATCTATCAAAGAAGATTAACATGTTTTGAAGGACTATGGACTGCATTACTTCAGGGACGGAGCTACCCTTTGGCCAACGGTGGCCATGCACCCCCCCCCCCCCCCCCCCCATGTTTTCTATAACCTTTATATATATTATATATTATATATATGTTTGAGGGATAGGTATTCTATTGGATATACATAATGTTTGGCCCCCCCTTATCTTAAAATCCTAGCTCCGTCCCTACATTACCTTGAGAGGCATTGATGAAATAAAATATGAAAAGACCTATTATTGTTGGAATATATTTAGTTCGTGGTCATAAAGCAATACTAATTATAACAATAATCAAATTCTGCTTGCTTATTCATTGGGAGGAAAAAGGAGTAGAGAAGTTAACCTGAAATGATTGGGAACGGAGTTTCTTTAGCTTTGTACCACAATGAGATATTATTTTCATTGAGGAAGAAGATAGAAGATCGTGCGTGGCATTTGATCACATAGGATTCCATGCAATTTAAGCTATTACATGTAAAGAAGAGAGCGCTGGTTTATTTTTCTTTAACTTGTGTAATTTGATATTCCCAACAAAGTGGGAGATCAACTTTTGGAAGGGGGGGGGGGGGGGGGTGGGGGGTTGAAATTTGCTTTTGCTTCTAATCTTATTAGCCAAATTACATGACTTGAAGTTGCAAGTTTAATTGGACAAACAAAGCATACTTTGTTTCAGGTGAGAAAAGTGCAGCAAGAAAAGAAAGTAGAGGTGTTGGTGGACAGAGAGCTAGGGTGCAAATATGACCAGATAGAGGTTGGAGAGATGGTGCAGGTGGCTCTACTTTGCACACAATACTTGCCTGCACACCGCCCCAAGATGTCGGAAGTGGTGTGCATGCTCGAGGGGGATGGCCTTGCTGAAAAATGGGCTGCCTCTCACAACCATATTAATCCCAACACAAATTTCTTCCTTGCCAACAAGGACAGTAAAATTCAGTCAAACCCTAGCATGGTCCCAAGGCATGATGACTATGATCATGACTGTTCGAGCATGTTTGGCATGATGGATGATGACCATGATACCCATGCCATGGAACTCTCTGGACCAAGATAGAAGAGAGGAAGGTAGCAACAAAAAAGACATACAGACTGAAGTGGTTTCTTTCTTTCAGATATTCTTTATTAAAAGCCAGAATTAACTGTCCTTGAGAAGAAAAAGAGAGGTAAAGAGGGCTCTAACCATCTCTTTCTCATCACTTACTTTTTCTAGTTTGGATTTCTATTGTAAATATTTGTTCTTTCCTAAGCCCAAGTCACTCACCTTGATTGGATAGGTTCAATACAAGTGTAAAACTTAGTCTCTACGTCTTTGTGATTTTTGTTTTAGTTTGGTTTGACTGGAATTGTGGTGTAAATACATGCCCTTTAAAATCCTCCAAAAGTAGTAGAAGATGTAGCAGTTGTTTTTAGAGTTTTCTTATTTTTTATTTTTTGGTAATAATACCAAATTAATGTTATTTTGATACAGTTTTTTCAAATTCAAATTGTTTTAAAGTTATATTTCTCGAATACAAGTTGTCCTTTCAAGTCACCTTTTGTCATGTGAAAAGCAAAGATTTTGATTAGTTTATTGTGATTTTTTTTTAAGTTGTGTTTTAGAAATATGATTTTAAAAAGCGGTTTGAATTTGAAAATTAAGTTCAAAATAATTCATATGTGAGAAATTTATTTTAAAAAAAGGAGAAAAAATTAGTAAACAGAATAATGTAGCTTGCATACTTGGCTTGTAAATGAAGGAGATGGGACGAAACATCATCAGGTGCTTTGGTAGCCTGTTCTGAGGTGTGAGACTAGTGAGGGAGTGAAGAAAGCAAAAGGGTTTTGACTAAAAGTTGGCACCCACTGTTCTAGCCGTCTCTTTCTGTGACAGTGGTTTTGTATGTCTGAGTGAAGTGGGTACTTTCTGATGTATTGTCTGTAGTGTTATTTTTGTAATGTCTGAAAATGATGTTTGAGACAATCTTATTGTCCCTCTCTTCTTTTACATTTTTCTTAAAACGACAATGTTTTGGGATACTATATGCAATACACTACAAGGATTCAAATTCACTGGATTGGGTAGTGTAGTGGATAGTCTCAAAAAAGGAAAATTATACAGACCTCTCACAAGATTTTGAGAAAAAATATATCAAACTCCATAATTTTGGTGTAATACTACGAAGTAAATATATTTACTTATTGTAATAGTTTTTGTTAGCAGATATTTTAATATTATAATGTGTTATTGATTTGATTTGTTTTCTTTTCTTCCAAGTTAATCCTTTTCTTGGTGACCAAGAATCCTCCAAGCAACTTCCTATACTTTTCCTCCAAGGATCCCTCCAAGTCAAGTCAAGTCTTCAAGTCTTCTTTTCGAAGTCTTCCAAAGAAATTGTCCACCAATTTCCTTTCCTATTCTTATCCACCAAGTCTCCAAGAAAACTTGGCCACCAAGAATATTTGTCTTCCAAGTTACCTCTCCTATAAATTGAGCCTTTCACCTCTCTTATTGTGAGCTCAAGCTTCTTATTTGTGAGATTATCCAGCAAATAAAAAAAGGTGTATGTGATAAAGTTTTGGGTTCAACCAATTGTGCAGTATTGGTTAACCATACGACTTAGTCGGGCTGTTGTACCCTGGGGGGACAAGTCATAATTTTTTCTACTGCACTGGTGTGAGGCTTTGCCTAACCGCAGAATGTTTGAATCTCTTTAAAGAAAGCGAATTTCCCGTGCCTCAGCCCTTACAATAGTTATTGTAATTTTTTTTTATTTGTATTTTCTGATATTTTATTTGTAATTATCATCAACAGTTTTGATGTATTTACTTGCATTGCATTTGAACTTAAGAAAAGCCCAAAATAAATATATATTTTCTTTTCTTTTCTTGGACATGTTTTACAAATATAATGTTGGTTCAAAACTTCCAATATTAATCACATTGCCTGTTTGGTGTATGTGTTTTACTTCAAATAATTTTACGAATACACTTTGCTGTCCTTTAAGAAAAGAAGAAAAACTCCCTTCAGGAAAAAAATAAATAAAAACTGAGATTGGTCCTTAAGTCATGGAATCAAAGTTTTGAATTGGAAATTTCTTGGGGCCCAAATGTGCAATTTCGTTATAGCCCAGTTTGGACTCCACAACGTGTCCATAGTTTTTGGCTGTTTCTAGATCTGTATTTTAATTTGCTACTCTGCTTTGATATTCAAATGAATGAAATTTATTGGGCCAAAACACACCCTAAATTAAAAGATCAATATGTTATTCATAATTTTATTTCTTACTTTATTTTCTCACTTCTAAACACAAAACAATGGAGTTGACAACACCGTGTGTCCATCTCGTCAGATAAACATTATCTGTAAATGCATTGTCACAACTTGTACCCTAGTGTCACCTGAAGACAAAAAGTTTGCAAATGCAAAATTCTGTAGCTTGATGAATTAAACAAACAGTGCACATGAAATTGTAGCATCCCATTCATCGGCAATGGAAAAATAGCACAGGTAAAGTTAAACACATTAACTACATCCAGTCTTTCATGAAGAAACAATAATCACCAAACGACAAGATTGATAGGAGGGAAAATGAAAACATCAATAGCAAAATTGTTATTGAATGATTCCGTTTGCTTTGCCAGATTCAAAAAACTCCATTTACATTTCTTCTCAATTGTTTGAAGCGACTTTTAAAAGAACTAGTTTCTTTATTAATGACTTCGTTTGATTACCACTAAACCTTATAACCAAAACCAAAACCAAGTCCATAGCTTTTTCAACACTCTATAAATAACACAAAACCTCAGCTACAATACCAAATACATTAAGCAGAGCATAAAATGTTTGTTAAATAAGCTGTGGAATAGCTTTTTCAATTAACTTTTATTTTTTATTATTCACCACTTATCTACATTTCTCATAAAAAATAATAATAATATTCTATAATCCATTTGAGTCTTTTTCTATTTTTAAAAAAATAAAAAATAAAAAATAAAAAAATCTAAGAGTATAACCGTAAATTAACATGTCTATAGCAGACGCTGATAATCAGAAGTAAGGGGTGAGCAACTTCTCAGAATCAGTTTTTTTGACTTAAAATAAGTTGTTAGAACAGAAGATGTTTGAAAGAAGTTTAACCAAACAGTCCAAAATAACTTTTCAAAAGTCAGAAGCTATATGTTAACTCAGAAAAGTCCAAACAAACACCTTCAAAACAAGGTCAGGCCACTACTTGAAGACTGAAGGTTAAAGCACCTGATAAAAAACACTAGACAACCCACTATAGTGTCATCATGTGTTTACTTGAAGAGCAATCATAGTGAAAAATCTCTTGCTTTTTGTTCCATAGTATCACATTGAAAGAAGAAAAATTATACAAAATAAAACAATGGAGCATCTATAAGATCATATGAAAAGGCTACAAACCAAAATTTATATTGCCTGGAAATTAACAGTGAAGACTCTTTAGACAAATGATACATCTCAACAACTGGTAATTAGATTGGTAAATAATTGTAACACTAAAAGCGAAGGATGTAACCAAATGTGTACAACGCAAACAACGAAAACAACTGACCCATTACATACATAGAGAAACAATAGTCTCCAAGATTCATCATTCATGCGACATTAAAAAACACCATCTTGTTGTGACAAAGCCAGTAACTCAGGCAATGTGCTTATCATTTTTAACAGGATCTCTTCTCTTAACCCTGTTCCTCATCATCTTAGCCCACCTTCCAAAAAGATTGGAGGCCTCAAACTTTCCCGAGAACTTCATCTTTTGGGACAACTCCTCTAGTATGTCAGGTTTGCCAATTCTAGAGAAATCAGCAGCAAACTTGTTGTAATCAAGTTGAGGAGCTTTCATTCCTTTCTCTATCATTTCCTCCACATATTTACAAGCTTCCTCTGATCTTCCCTGCCTTATAAGGCCTCCAATTAAGACAATGTAAGAATTATCATCAGGGCAACATCCCTTCCGAATCATCTCTGCCAAACTGCACAACCCATATCGTAATTTTTCGTCTGAAAGTAGGACTTCATCATCATATTGTAAGTGTGGATTGTTGGTTGAAAACCACTTTGAATCATCTTTTTGTAAATCCTAACTGCATCATCCGGCATTTGCCTATTTGTCATCAATTTAATCAAGGCATTGTAAGTTTGCACATCTGGTGGGCATCCTTTTTCTTTCATCTCCTTCAACAATCCATAAACTTTGTCCATCTTCTTTTGATTCCCAAACCCAGTAATCAAACATGTATAAACTGCAGCATCCGGCTCACAGCCATAATCAAGCATCTCCTCAAAGTATTCAACAGCTTCTCTCATCTTCATTTGCTTGCATAAATCCCTAATCAAGATTGTATAGCTTCGAACACTAGGACATGGGCCCTTGGACTTCATGACCTCAAACAACTTGATCGCATCAGACCTCTTTCTACACCTCAACAACCCTTCAAGCATTGTATGATGGGCAACAATATCCGGTTTGAAACCTTTATCAGTCATATCATTCCACACCTTCCCTGCCTCCATTAAATTCTTCACCCTGCACCACCCATTAAGCAAAACCGTATAGGTCCTCAAATTCGGTGTAAATCTCTCTTTCAAAGTTTCAAACAAGAGTTGAGCTTCCTTTCCAAGTTTTGCTCTCCCAAGTGAATCAAGCAAACAATTAATGGTATCAACGCCAACTTTGAATTTATACTTTTTCATCAATTCAAAAATCCCAACTGCTTTCTTCCTCTCTTGAGCCTCTGCAAAGGCTTTAATTGCAATCTGAAAAGTCTCCAATGTGAGCAGCTCTCTCTCACCCATTTCTTCGAGCACTATCACCATGGTTTCGAATTGCCTAGCTTTCCCAAGTATCAACATCATCTTATTGTACGTCCTGGAATTGTGGGAGTAGCCAGGGCTAGGCCTCTGCCCTGCCCAGCAGAAGAAGCGAAAGGCCGGACGCCTAGCGTGGCGGAACCGTTCCAACACTTGGACAACCAGATCATGGTTGAGAATGACCCCACACTCATCCAAAACAGCCTCCATATTCCGATCCAAAGCAAACAATTCGTCGACCACCTTGCACACCCTATCAACTTCTTTCCAATCCGCCACGGAATTGACATTTTCACACTGAACACCCTCGCAATTCTCAACATCCGCGGTCTCGGAAATCAGAATCCCCATTTGAAACCCTACTACATAAACCTCTATTAGTAGTAACAGTAGGAGGAGGAGGAGGGTTTGGAGGAGCTAGGAAGAGGGTTTGCAACTTTTCTTGTAGAGGACGGAGGAGAGAGAGTGGAGGGGGGTGTGGCATAAGATGTGGAACTTGACAATTAAGACGATGGAGAGTAGAATGAGGAGGAGAATGATGCAGACGAGAGAGGGACAGAGAGCTACCATGCATATGGAGGACCACTTGCCTTGGGCTTCCTCCTCCTGCTGCTGCTGCTCCGGGCGTGGGCGTGGTGGTTTGTCTCCGATCGACATAGCGTAAGGAGGATTGGAAGAGTTGGCCATTTGGGTTGAAATTGGGATACAAAGATGTAGATGTAGATGTAGATGTTGATGATAGTGCTCTAATAAAGATGGAGTCTTTATTGAGGAGGAAGAGGAGGATGAGTTGTCGTTGTTGTTGTTGTTTTTTCAGCAGCATAAATGTAAGAGTAAGAGCCATTTGAAATCCATTAATCGTAACAACAATAAAAAGCCGATGCAAATTGGCAGATCAAGGCGAGGAGCAACGTTGGTTGTGGCGGTGGTTGGATGGGATGGGATGGGATGGGATGGGATGGGGAGATCGGAGATCTCTACCAGAAGAGAATGATGAGTAAGTAGATGATGCTGGTAGCTAGGATTAGGTGAACAAGTAAAAGGGAAGGAATGAATGAATACAAGGCGACATCTAGTTGGCAAGAGTAAAAACACCTCTCAAAGACTTTTAACAGCCGGCCCAACCCCAGCCTTTCCCACTACGGCCCAATTACAAATACTGTTTTGATTTTTACACTTTTTCTATTTATATTTTTAAAAATTATAAACAAAACCTTTATTTTTCTTCAAAAAATTATAAACACTTTAAAAAATTAACTACATTTTTTGCAACTAAAAATAAATTTTTTCATTTGTTTTTAAAAAAGAAGAAGCTTTTATTCATTTGTTTTCACAGTCTTTCCAACTGCCACTCACCTTCTATCGTCATTGTTGTCAGCACATCCAGCCATGCCTCTTTAATAATCTTGATAGTTGTTCTTTCCTTTTCCAACTATTTTTTTTGTTTTTTTAGCAAACTTTATTTGAATTTTTTCAATTTTTTTGAGCTTTTATTAAATCCTTCAATATTAATTGAACCTGAAAAATAAAAATTAAAAAATTGTGATTCTTTTTACTAAATATCAAACTCAATGAGAAGGTCCATTTTTGCTGAGATGAACGATTATAGTTTATTGAAATTATAAGTGACATAATGGTTTTGGCTATCAAAATCTAACTGAAGAGGGCTCCAAAGAAATATGGGGTTTTAATCTATCTATACTATATATTAAGTAAAAGAGGGTTTTTAACCCCTAAGGCATGTGAGAGCTTCAATATCCCAATCTGAATTTTTTAAATTTTTTATTTTTTTTCTTTAAAAAAAAACTCAGCATTTATTAAATTTTCCAAAATTTTTTTGATTTCCTTTTCAATGCTCTACTCTATGATTAGAAGAAAGTCTATAGGCTAATGTGAACTCCTCTACTATCAAATGCTTTAATTAAAGCCTATGCACACCAAACTTATTAATTGAGTCCCTCATGGCCCAATGGAAAATTTTGCCATCGCGTATTCCACATGCAAAATATATATATGTGTATGTCTTGGCCCATTAAATTGTAGTTTCCATTCTCTATGATTGGAACAAAGCCTATAGTCTAATGTGAACTCCTCTACTATTGAATTGTTTAATTAAAGCCTATGCACACCAAACTTATTAATTGAGTCCCCCATGGCCCAATGAAAAATTCTGCCATCGTGTATTCCACATGCAAAATATATATGTGTGTATATCTTGGCCCATTAAATTGTAGTTTCCATTCTCTATGATTGGAACAAAGCCTATAGTCTAATGTAAACTCCTCTACTATTGAATTGTTTAATTAAAGCCTATGCACACCAAACTTATTAATTAAGTCCCCCATGGCCCAATAAAAAATTCTGCCATATTATAAGTGTATTACGATTCCTACGTGTATTCCACATGTAAAATATATATATATATATTCCTTTTAAAAAAACTCAGCATTTATTAAATTCTCTAAAGTCTTTTTGACTTCCTTTTCAATACTCTACTCTATGATTGGAAGAAAGCCTATAGGCTAAGCAAAATGGGGTTTTTAACTCCCAAGCCTTGTGAGAACTCCAATCTCTTAATCTTAATTTTCTAAATTTTTTATTTATAAAAAAAAAAAACCTCAGCATTTATTGATTTGGTTAAAATCCCCTTATCAGCATTTATTAACTTTTTTCAATCCACATGTCTTTCTATATGCCTGCATTTATTAATTTGGTCAAAATCCTCTGATCAGCATTTAAAATCCCCTCATATAAATAATTATAGATACAACCATGCATAGTTGCTGTAGTATCTTTTCAACTTCTTCCATACACTATGGTTAGTGATAAGATTGTTAAATTATTTTTATAAAAAATCTTAAAAAACATAATTTATATATTAAAAAAAATCTAAAACCAATATAAATATCTATAATTATCCCGTGCATAGCACGAGTGATAGGCTAGTATCTATACGATATATTAAGCAAAAGGGGGGTTTTTAGCCCCAAGTTTTGTGGGAGCTCTAATATCTCAATCTAAATTTCTTGATTTTTTGATTTTAAAAAAAAAATCTTAGCATTTATTAACTTCTCCCAACTCCCAAGTCTTACCTCTCATAATAACACTTTAATGCATTAAGAATAAGTATAAATTTTTTTTTGAAATCCAACAGATATGAATTTCTTGAAAAGTCCAACACATATGATTATTATCCCTCATAATAACACTTTAATGCATTAAAAACAAGCATAAAAAAAATTTCTTGAAAGTCCAACACATATGATTATTATCAAAATATTAAACTTTAATATAATATAATAAAAAAAAAGACATTTAATTCTTTGAAAAGTCCAACACATATGATTATTATCAAAATATTAAACTTTAATATAATATAAAAAAAAGGAAAAAAAGAAGACATTTAAAATATAAAAAAAAATTAAAAATCACAATTCACATATATAAATAATTGTAAACACAATCCGTGCATAGCACGGGTGATATGCTAGTATTATATAAGGAAAATGGATTTCTAACTCATAAGCTTTGTGGGAACTCCAATATCCTAATTATAATTTTCTAATTTTTTGATTTTAAAAAAAAAAACCTTAGTATTTATTGACTTTTCCCACTTACAAGCCTTTTTGACTTCTCTCATAACTACTGCTACACCCTTTTCAACTTCCCCCATACACTATAGTTAGTGATGTGATTGTTAAATTATTTTTATAAAAAATCTAAAAAAAAAATAATTTGTATATTAAAAAAATATATAAAACAAATATAAATTCTTATTAAATCTATCTATATATCTATCTATTTTAAATTTAAATTAATGGATTGCTTTCCATATTTATTAACAGTTTAAATTTTAATAAAATAAAATCTAAAAGTTTTAATTAATTAATTTTTGTGTAAGCTGGTTGGTCTTTTGACCTAACTGATTAAGCTAAACCATTTTTGGTTTGAATGATTTGCTGGTTTAATCGTGATTTTAGTAGTTTTACATGTTACGATGATTCTTTCTTACTCATTAATTCTTTAAAATTTCTTTAATTATTTCCCTTTCAAAAACCAATATGATAAATTTTTAAAATTCATATATTTTTATTCTAAAATAGTGAAATATTAGAATTATGTCATTTTTTTTTATAACAAAGCATAATTTTAATTATTAATTGTCAATACAACAATTTCAATCTATCTATAATATATATTAAAGTAAAGGAACATTTGAAAAAAAAACCCCTTAAACTTATATATAAAATTTTATTTACGAGAGACAAAATGTAAAAAAAATTAAATATTATTTTCATATTTTTAATACATGATATATTATTTTATTCCCGTGCATAGCACGGATGATATGCTAGTATTATATAAGGAAAAATGAGTTTCTAACTCACAAGTTTTGTGGGAGCTTCAATACCTCAATCTTAATTTCTTAATTTTTTGATTTAAAAAAATAAAAAAAATTTAACACTTATTAACTTCTCCCAAGTCTTTTTGACTTCTGTAGAGATATGTTAAACATAATATGAGCAATAACTAAAATATTAGCATTTGATAAATGTTTAACCAATATAAACCAACATAGAGCACAACCCAATTTCATAACAGGTATGTCCATGTTTCATTCCATTTTTCCTTTACTTAACAATTTCGATTTATAAACATGGCTCAGAACCTGGCCAAACAATTCCATGAGACTACGGCTCATGTTAAAAACCTTTCCAATATCAACAATTTAAATGAGATTATAACTCATAATAAAACACTTCCATAATTCACAATTCACATGAGATAACAACTTATATTAAACACTTCCATACTTTACAAATGATACACAGATTTGCTGTATTAATGGAGTCCATCCCCTATCTCCTCCCAAATAATATCCGGTTTATGAGTCCATCCCCTATCTCCTCCCAAACCGTGGAGTACATCCCCTATCTCCTCCCACACAATACAATGTATATAAACAATTATCATATACACGATCAATCAATACACACATTCGATGTATTATTTCAACCGTCATATTCAATGACATATTCAACCGATTAATTTTAATTCACCTAATCATCATGCAATGTCTACAACATTCAAGACTATCCTCCACCGATAGCTCAAAGCAATTATTTCTAAACAGATAATAAATGCATCAACAGATAGGTTATCAACAATTTCAAAAGTGAGCGATTTATAAATCCAACTCCACCATTCAACCTTATTTTAAGCCAATTCCAGCATTTTTAACTCAATTTCATATTTCCATAACTTTCCAAATTAATTATACAAATTAATTCATAACATTAAATTAGGGCTTTTCTCCCTCTTTTCTCAACATTGACCCAAAGGCTCAAATATCAACAATAAACAACAATAACCTCATTTGAGACCCAAAATACACATGTATTGGCCCAAAGAACAAAACCCCTCTTTATACATTTTGAAACCCTAACACCCAAAATTACCCAACTTCAACATTAAATCAAAATGACCAAAAGTTTATGTCAAAGATCATAAAAATGAGTAGTCATCCCTAGCTCAAAAGATGAGACCAAATGGAGAAGATGATAAATTTCGAAATGCTCCAAAACCCAAGATTTTCGGATGGAAATGTATCCCAAGCCAAGCTCTACACTTTATACAAAGAGACCAAGGTAGGAGATTACTCAAACTAGATCAAACCCTAGAGAGAAGTTGAAGTTTAGAGTGAGGAGCTCTCCAATGGAGGTTTTGACAAGTTAGAGAGAGAGAAGGTGCCGAAAAAGTGATCCAAAAAGTCGAAATTCGGACTAATATACAAACAGGTCCGCTCGAGCATAGAACTCCCCGCTCGAGCGTCAGACACAGACTCACGCTCGAGCGTCAAAAGCGCCGCTCGAGCGCCGGATGCACACTTTCAGAAGTTTTGCAGTTGATGGTCCCTGCTCGAGCGTGAAAGTGGACGCTCAAGCGTCCAATGACCTGCAGACAAAATACTGAGAGATGAAAAATCACGCTCGAGCGTCAAAATGCCTGCTCGAGCGGAGAAGCAAAATCAAAGGGCCCGTTCGAGCATCAAAAGCCCCGCTCGAGCGTGAAGGCAAAATTCTGGGCATAAACTCTGGATTTCTAAACACAACCAACCTGTTTCAAACCTACCCAACACAACCCAAGACTCAAATATAAAGAGTAATGGATAGAAATGAGAATATGACAATAACACAACCACGGAACCGAGTCTGGAATACAATAACAAAGAAGGGAAAACCGGGATCACTATAACCTCCCCCCTTAAAGAATTTCGTCCCCGAAATTAGTTACAAGTTTCAAAAACATGCTTTCTCAACTCTCAACAATATTACAATTCAATATTTATCAACCTGACCCATCACCGGTCGTACCATCCCTTCTCAAGGGGCAAATCACAACATATTCTACAACATGCATTATCAATATGCATTCCTTGAATTTCAACAAACTCCAATGCCATGTTCCACAATTCTATAACATATTCAATGCCAACAATATATTTGCATTTTCAAACATAATTAACACATGCAATGTTAAAGTAAACTTCCATTTTTTTCAAGGCATATTTAACAATTTCCATAAACCAAAACATATACAATGTTTTACAACTTCAGACATATTCAATGTTCTTAAAGTTCATCGATACAACAAAATTCCCAATACGTAATTAAACATTAACAAACAAGTCCGGATATTTCTCACGGACCTCCAACTCACCCAAGTGGCTTTCTCCACTCCCTGATGTTTCCACAAAACCTTCACCAAGGGTATCGTCTTGCCTCGCAAGACTTGTTCCTGCCTATCCAAGACTCGCACCGGTCTCTCCTCATACGAGGCATCCTCATCTACCTCTAAGTTAGTCCAATCCAATACATGCGATGGATCCGGCTTGTACTTCCGAAGCATACTAACATGAAACGCGTCATGTACTCCGGACAACTGCGGCTGTAAAGCTAAACGATAGGCCACCTCACCAATCCTCTCGAGGATCTCAAAAGGGCCAATAAATCGAGGGGACAACTTCCCACTCTTCCCAAACCTCATCAAACCCCGCCTAGGTGATATTTTCAGAAAAATATGATCACCCACCTCAAATACCAAAGGCCTTCTCTTACGGTCGGCATAACACTTTTGACGACTCTGGGCTGTAACAAGTCTCTTACGGATAAGCTCAACAAACTGGAGACCTACACGGTCGGCCATACAAGGCCTCAAACGGTGTCATACCAATACTCGACTGGAAACTGTTGTTGTAGGCAAACTCCACCAAAGGCAAGTGTCTCTCCCATGACCCACTAAAGTCAAGGACACAGCCTCGAAGCATATCCTCAAGGATCAGTATAGTACGCTCGGACTGCCCGTCAGTCTGAGGATGATAAGCCATGCTAAAGGTCAGCCTAGTGCCCAACGCACTCTGCAAACTCTGCCACAACCTAGCAGTAAAACGTGGATCTCTATCTGAGACGATCGACACTGGAACCCCGTGCAACCTCACTATGTCCCAAATATACAAGCCGGCAAGATGGTCTACCGAATCTCTCACGTGCATAGGGATAAAGTGCGCCGACTTAGTCAACCAGTCTACAACCACCTAAATATCATCATTACCTCGCTGAGTCCTCGGAAGACCTACAACGAAGTCCATAGTGACATGCTCCCACTTCTACTCGGCAATAGGCAAGGGTTGCAACAAACCCGCTGGCCTCTGATGTTCGGCCTTCACTTGCTGACAAATAAGGCACTTAGACACAAAAACTGCCACATCTTTCTTCATACCCCGCCACCAAAACTGGCAACTCAAATCACGATACATCTTAGTGCCTCCCAGATACTCCGGCACAAACAGACGGTCTCGGTATCTCACACTCAGATCGGGATACACAGTCAAACCCTTCTCAGCCTTCCCGTTGGAGATCTTCTCTCTGAGGGATTCTACCTCAAGGTCACCTCTTTGTGCCTCTAACACTCGATTCACAAGTGTACGCTGCGCAATTACAAAAAACAAGGCCGCAGCCTCAACGGATTCGCCTATAAGCAAATCGAACTCGCCAAGTGCACCTAACATCTCCCACTCCCGAATGGCTATACAAGCTACATCACTAATGGATTTCCTACTAAGGGCATCGGCCACAACATTGTCCTTTCCTGGGTGATAGTGCAACTCGAATCGTAATCCTCAATGAACTCCATCTATCTTCTCTGCCTCAAATTCAAGTCTCTCTGTGTAAACAGATACTTCAAACTCTTATGATCCGAGAACACCTCGAACCTCTCACCATAAAGGTAGTGCCTCCAAATCTTCAAGGCAAAAATCACAGCTGCTAACTCTAGGTCATGTGTAGGGTAATTTTTCTCGTGTATTTTAAACTGTCGCGAGCCATAGGCTACCACTTTTCCCTCTTGCATCATGTAGACACCCCATTTTTGACCGACCTTAAGACTCAGACGTCATCGATCGAGCGCTCGGTGATTGTTTATGTTGTGCTCGTTCTGAGGTTTCGGAGTCTCGGCTGAGAGCCTTGTCTCCGGACTTCGGGACTCTTTTGTGCTTTGCCTCAGTTTGCGAACCAGGTTCTGTTTTCTCTTCCCGAAGGGAAGGAGAGGTCTCGTAGACCATCTCTCAGTGGCCGTAGGCTACTTTTCGTGGTCGTAGACCACTCTTCCCATTTGGAGACCAGTTTCTGGTTTTCAGAGCCGTCGGCCATGTGCCTCGGTTCGGAACCGCTTAACTTTCTCCGTTTGCTCTGGTTTTTGGCACACACCTTGTTTCCTCTTTCTAGAAGGACACTGTGGCCTGGGAGACCACCTTCGTGGTCGCACGCCACTTTCGATGCTTAACAGTCAGTTGTCAGGGCACCCGGCTGTGCGTTTTGGCCCCCAAACCCTCATTTTGTATCCGTCTTGGTTCATTTTTGGCATGGACCCTATTTTCATTGTTTGAAAGGTGGTACTAGGGTGGGAGACCACCTTTTATCCTTGGAGACCACTTTTCCCCGATCGGCCGATTTTCTTATTAGGTAGCTGGTCTCCCTCACTTTTGGGCCATAATTGTTGGTCTCCCACCACACTACTAGCTTGCACTCACTTGGGAGACCACCAATCAGGGCTGCTGACCACATTTTGCTCACTTGAACCTTTTGAACTGGTTGGCCGACCATGGGGAGTGGTCGGCCGACCACCTGAACTGGTCGGCCAGCTTTCCCCTTTTCTGTCTCACTGAGTTGGTGCCAGCTGTGCCAGCTGGAAGCCACAGATTGCATCCTCCATACACATGGAGGATGTTTAACCTTGGTTTTAAGCTTCTTGGAGAAGCTTTGAACCCTCTTGGCTATAAAGGAGGGCCTCTCCCTCATTGGCAAAGGTTCAGAAATTTGCTAAGGCTTATACATACACCCCTCTCTATATCTCTATATTTGAGCTCCAAAAGTCCCTTGTTCTTGCCGCTTTTGCATACAACCTCCTAGCACAACACCTCCACTATCAACCTAAGCATCTTGGAGCACATTTTCAAAGGTTGAAGGCTTGCTGTTTTGGTTCAGAAGCTGCTGGTCCCTTTTGCTATAAGGGTAACTCTCTATTTCCCTCTTTTTGGCATTGTTTTGTTCCATCTCTTAGCCTAGTTTGCAAGCATATTTGGGCTTTGTCATAAAATAAAAAAAAGTCTTATTTTTAGGTCCTTAACATGTTTGTTTGAGACCATTTTTCTGTTAGGGGTCATCTACCCCCTTGCATGCTTTATTTCACCTTGTTTTGAGCCATGCATTAGGACCTTTGTGTTGAGCTTTGTTGGCCCTTTTGACCACTGAAATCCAGTGGATTTTCAGTGGTTATTATGTATTTCTGAGAGCCAAAATCAGACCTCGACTTGTTTTCTAGCATATTTGGCCTAACAAGGGAGCCCATGTGTGCATGCTTCCAAGCCTCATTTTAGGCCCTTTTTGGTGAGTTTTAGGACTTGCATGACCTCTGTCTAGAGGTGGTTTTTCCATTTTAGGTGTCCATCTTGCATGTGTAGAATAACCCTCTTCATAGCATATCAAAGGAGCCTATACTTGCATGCTTCCTAGCCTCATTTTAGGCCCTTTTCAGTGAGTTTTAGGACTTGCAAAGGCTCTGTCCAGAGCCCATTTTTCCATTTTAGGTTTCCATCTTGCATGTGTAGAACAACCCTCTTTATAGCCTATCAAAGGAGCCTATCATTATTGCATGCATAGACCATGTTTCAGTGGGTTTTTGGGCTTTATTTGGCATGTCATACCTCTGCCTTATGCTGGTTTAGTGACCTCTTAATTGCCTCATATACTTGTAGTGTAAACCCTCTTCACTAGCTTGTATTGCATGCTATTTTGGCCTTTGATTCTAGCACCTTTTGGCCTTGCTTTAAACTGATTTTATGCATGTTTTGGACTGCCTTAGCTATGTTTTTATGCCTCATGGTCGATTGATACTTGCTATGCATGGTTCTAGTTCAATACCCTTGCCTAGCTTTATGTTTTAGAGCCTATTGCATGCTTATGTTGTGGTGTTTCCATGTTTTGGGGCCATTGTGCATCATATTTCAGAGCTTACATGTATGCCATATTCCCATGTTTTCCACTCTTTAAATGCGTTTGAGAGTCGTGCTTGTTTGCCTCGTTTTTGGACCATTGCATGAATTTCATTTCTATGCATGTTGAGCCATCATTTTAGGCCATTTTCCCACTGTCTTGGACCTGCCTAGGGTCTGTTTGGGGCTGGTTTTTCCATTTGTGTATTGCTTTGTGTACCTCTAGTGTAATGCACTTCACTAGTTTCGGTATTCGGGCCATCTAGCATGCATTGTGTGACATATTTGCATGATTCGGGACCATCTTGCATATCATTTCAGAGCTGGAAAATATATGATTGTATGCCATATTTCATCCCTTGCCATGCTTTGGTAGAGTGGCATTTGATGCCTTAGGTTCGGTCCCTTGCATCGGGCATGTTTGCATGAGTGTTCCTACCTTTCATTCCATCATGTTTGGCCACTGATTTGAGTGTGGCTGAGGTCCACTCATATTGGTTTAAGTCCATCTTGCATTGTGTATGCCATATTATGTCATGTGCATTGAGTATGCCAGTGAAAGTTCATAGCATTGCGCATGCTAGTTGCACCTTTGCATATCACTCCTTGCATGTTTGCATGTCTTAGTTGCATTTCGTTTAGGATTGCCTGCTAGTTGTTGCATTGTGTTTGCATGCCATGCCATTCTAATTGTTGCATAGTGTTTGGAGTAGGGTTTAGTCCAAACACGGGAAACGATGGACGTTTCGTACTCAAAGTGACGAAACGTGCTTCAATTCCCGGTCGCCGACACTCTTGACTATCCATGATAGAGTTGTTGGCTTTAGGTGTCCATTTGTGCATTCATTTCACATTGAGTCGTGCAATTCGACTCCTCGGCCATCATGCATCGAGATGCGTGATTGATGGCACGAGGATCGAGGACTACACTCCCTAGAGCTCATGCAATGACGGGGACAGTGGTTGTGCATACATATGTTGAAAATACTTTGCCATGCCCCTTTCTTGCTCTCTGTTGCAGCAAACCGGAAACCAACAGCAAAAACTGGTCAGCAGCCTTTCTAGAGCTTTGTACAGTATCCCGGGGACAGTCACAAACAGAGGCAAATCAGGGCATCACGATGGATTTCCTGACAAGGCGGCCCAAGCATGCATGCATCCCTATCATTCGGAACAGAGCTGAGGCAGTCCCTTTTTTTTATTTAAATTTGCATGCTAGCTTATTTATCTTGGTTAATTTGTTAATTAATTAGGGTTGTGTAATAATTAGTTGTAATTCGTTATTCATTCGGTTGTGTATTATTCATTCGGACCCTCCGAGGAGGGCAATGTTATAATAAGTGTGCATGTGTGTGATATATGTCTTCCAACCCCACGTCTTTCTCCCTTTTATTTACTTGCTTATGATGGTTAGTTTTAGGGCATGTTTCAATTAGCATCTATATGTTCGCATGTTTGCATTCATACATCTGTCTTGCATGCACCGGGCTCGGCGCATCATACTAACTGCATTGTATTTCAATTCCAAGTTGAATATGTGTATCAGTTGTTGCATTTCATATGCCATTTTAGAATAGCCGAGCCTATCTTAGTTGCATTTTGCATGTGTTGCATTAGCCATCTTAACATGAACTAGGATCATGCATTGATTACTAACTAGTTTCTATTTTGGCTTGGAGTACTCGGTAAGTATTTATGCTTTAGCATCCTTGCATGCATGTGTGAGTGACTGCCATGATAGCATGCTTACCATGAGGCTATGTGTTTATGTGATATAACTGCCTGAATGCCTGTGGGTGAAGGTTCGGTTATTTGAATTGGAACAATTCGCCAATTGAGAGTGGCAAAATCATGTTTTCTTAAGCCCACTTGAGGGTGGCAAATCCACATCTTAGCTTACTTGCGAGTAGCACCTTCAAATCGTTTTTTTAAAACAAACATGAGATGTTTTGTTCCAATTCAGGCGACCCAGTCTATACTTGTATGTTGTGCGCATCACATAGTAATTCTAGGCTAATAAACCGGAATAAAAGCACATAATATTTTCAAAACTCGATATCATGTTTAGTAGTGGCCGATCTTTAATCGGGCGAGCGGGGGTGCTCACGAAGTGACCTTCCCCAATCGTACCAAGTTCCCAAGCCGAGGCAACTTTGGTGATGACGGACACGTGGCCTTAGGCAACGAGTCAGGGTTTCCTAAATTCCCCAAAATAAAATATTTAGGTGGTGACTCTGTATTTGGAAAAGCAGTCAATGTTTGGCACTTCTTTCTAAAAATCAGTTTTTCAAAACGATTTGCCGAATTTGGACTCTTTGATGATTCATCGGTCTTGCATTGCACTCTGCGAGATTAGATACAGGACTGTGACATTGAGTCCGAACTGTAGTAGGCCCAATGAACAAAACAAGATTCCCTCCCGGGACGTTCGGGGACGTCTACACATCAACACACAACCCAAACCTTCTCGTGAGGCATCACAATAAACTTCATAACCCAAACCTCTCTCCGGAATAATCAAAACCGGAGCGGTGGTAAGTCTAACTTTCAGCTCTTGGAACGACTTTTCACAAGTCTCACTCCATACAAATTTGACCCCTTTCCGCGTCAATCTAGTCAACGGCGAAGCTAGCTTGGAGAAGTCCTTCACAAACCGGCGGTAATACCCAGCCAATCCCAGAAAACTACGGATCTCAAAAACACTCTTAGGCTGTGTCCAATCTTGCACTGCCTCAATCTTGGATGTATCAACAAGCACCCCTTCCCCAGAAACTACATGGCCTAAGAACTTAACTTCTCTTAGCCAGAACTCACACTTCCCAAACTTAGCATATAGCTTATGGGCTCTAAGCAACTCAAGCACCACTCTTAAGTGTTCCTCGTGCTCTTCCTCAAAAGATGAATAAACCAGAATGTCATCCACGAAAACAACCACAAAACGATCTAAGAATTCCTGGAAGATCCGGTTCATCAAGTCCATAAACACTGCCGGTGCATTGGTGAGTCTAAAAGGCATCACCAGAAACTCATAGTGGCCATATCGCGTACGGAATGCCGTCTTCAGGATATCCTCCCCCCTGACCCTCAACTGGTGGTAACCCGATCTCAAGTCTATCTTAGAGAAACAATGGGACCCCTTCAACTGGTCAAATAGATCATCTATACGGGGCATAGGGTATTTGTTCTTAACCGTAGCCCGATTCAATTTTCGGTAATCGATACAAAGTCTCAAGGCACCATCTTTGTTTTTAGCAGAGAGGACCGGTGCTCCCCACGGCGAAGTACTAGGGCGGATAAAACTCTTATCTAGCAACTCCTGGAGTTGAATCTTCAACTCACTCAACTCGGCTGGGGCAAAACGATAAGGTGCCATGGAAATCGGCGCCGTGCCAGGCACTAAATAAATAGAAAACTCCACCTCTCGATGTGGTGGCAAACTACTAAGATCCTCGGGAAAGACATCCGAGTACTCACAAACCACTCTCGGCAATACAGTCTGGGTCTCATCACTGTAACAAGCCCGCGAGGGACCTCGCTACAGTTCGGACTCGATTTGTGTCACAGTTCTTAATCTAAACCAAAGAGTCCAAATCCAGCAAATCGTTTTGAGAAAAACAGATTTTTGTAAAGAAGTGCCAAACATGGACTGCTTTGCCAGATACAAAGTCGCCACCTAAATATTTTTTTTATGGGGGAATTTAGGAAACCCTGACTCGGTGCCAAAGGCTACGTGTCCGTCATCACCAAAGTTGCCTCGGCTCGGGAACTTGGGTACGATTGGGGAAGGTCAGCTATGAGCACCCCCTCTCGCCCGATCCGAAGATCGGCCTCTACTAACCATGATATCCGTTTTTGAAAACGTTATGTGTTCTTATTCCGGTTATTTAGCCTGGAATTACTATGTGATGCTCACAATCACAAAAGTATAGACTAGATCGCCTAATTTGGAGATAAGCATTGCATATCCGTTTGTTTTGGAAAACGCTTTGGGATTTGCTACTCGCAAGTAGGCTAAAACACGGATTTCAATGAGTTATTCCAACTCAAACAATCCAACCTTCACCCACAGGCATTCAGGCAGTTTATATCACATAAGCACCTAGCTACATGGTAAACATGCTGTCATGTTAACATTCACATTCATGTGAGATGCTAAAGCAGAAAATACTTACAGTGTACTCCGTGCCAAAACAGTAAACTAGTTAGCAAATATGCGTGACCTTAGTTCATGTTAAGTGGCTAATGCATCGCATACAAAATGTCACTAGAATAGGCTCGGCTAATCTAGAAATGGCATGTGAAATGCACAAATATTATGTATTCAAGTTAGATTTGAAATACTTATACAGTTAGCATGATGCGCCGAGCCCGGTGCATGCAAGACTGATGAATGATGCACGCATGCATAGCATAAGGTATGCTAAATTAAACATGACCTAATACTAACCACCAAAAACAGGTAAGTAAAAGGGAGAAAGAAGTGGGGGTTTGGAAGACATGCACACACACACCCACACTTATTACAGATTAGCCCTCACTCGGAGGGATCGAAAGAATAATACAGATTAACCAACTAGTAAGCTAATTAATATTACAAACCATCTAATTAATTAATAAATTAATTAATCTAATTAAGCAGTAAATAGCAGCCTCGAGAAGAGGGTCCAATGCATGCGCGCTCGGTTCCGCTCGGAAGTCCACTGCCATGCTCAAGATGCCTCTGTTTTCCCTGCTCTGCTCCTCTGATGACTGCCAAAGTCTCAGGGTTGCTTCTCTGAATGCTATGGAACACCATCGGCTGAAGGGATTGGTCACCGGCCATGTATGATGGTCACCGGCCACAAAGTTGATCCATCGGCCAAAAAAGATGGCTGGTCGGCATTGAAGATGGCCGGCCGGCCAAATCTTCCTGCAGAATCTGGTTTTGACAGCAGCAGAGGGCAATACTTGGCATGGCAATGCATTTCAAGCAAATGTGTGCACCAACACATCCCTTATCATGTTTATGACTCCAAGGGACATGGTACTTGGTTCTCGGACCACCAATTGCGCATTTCAATGCGTGATGGCCCAAGAAATCAAGGATGCATTTTTAATTTCAAATGAAATGCAATGCAAACAAACACAAAGAAACCTAACCTCTATCATACTCAATTCAAGAGGCAAGGTAATGCATGCAAAATGCAGTGCAACCTAAGCATGTTAACTAAGGATGCAACATGGAAATGCAAGCAAACATACAAGGCACATGACAACCTAGGCAAGCAAGGCATGAAGCAATGCAACCAACAAATAGGTAAAGCACAATATGGGTGTTCAAGCATGCAAGCAAACATGTGACTTCATTCAATCATGCAACTTCAATCATGCGACAACACACAAATATGCAACAACATACAAGGTGAGCATGCAACAACATGCAAAGGAGGGACTTACACTAACTAGACAGCTCTATGCTAAGCCCAAAACAGTGGCCGATGCTATAGAAATGAGGGCCTACACACATACACACATGCACATGTTAATGGGCCAACACTTAAGCACATAAAGACAACTTGTAAACACACTTAAAAGAGGCTAAACATGGACTAATGACATGCAACATAAGCTCTGAAATTATGTTAGAAATGGTGCCATACCAATTAAGCAAAGGCAAGCCAAGCATGCAATATGGTCCAAAGTAAAAGGCTAACAAGCCAAAATGCAAAGGGGCTATACAATGCATGCCATGGTCGACCAAAACAACTAAGGGCAGACCTTGAGCATGGCAAAACAAACATAAAGGCTTCACAATGCTAGGCCTGAACATGCTTGAATAAGGACTCAAAGCCTAAGACATGTTAAGGCTAAGACAAGGCATTACAAGGCATGTATGTTAAGCAAGTATGGTGTGCCGAAACCAACTAAAAACAAAGGTAAGACATGGCAAAATACTACCAAATACCTACTGAAATATGGCCAACATGATCTCAAAATGGTGCTCAACACATGAGGCTTAAATGGTCCTTTTCAAGGACAACAAGGAGAGGGGGTGGCCCTCTCCTTCCTAGGGCCTCAAGGCACCATCCTCACCTCTGAAATCCCTCAAGATTTCAGTGGTGAGGAGGCCCAAATACAATGGTCCCGGAGTCCACTCAAAATGGCACAAAATGGAGCCTTACAAGGCTTAAGAGGGGTCAAACAAACCCAAAGCTTAAAACACCCTTAACAAACTATTTAGAGCACTAAAAAACATAACTTTTATATGTTATACACAAAGCTCAAAAACAGTTGTAAGGTAGGCAAAAATATAATGCAAAAATGGGGAATAAAAGGACAAGCTTCTTACCCTTGAAGACCCTCTTCACCAATGGAGCTCCAGCAGCTTCTTTAGGTTGAAATCAGTCTAAAACCTCCAAAAATAACCCTCAAGGGCCTTAGGTCCAAGGGATGGTGTGATGGTGGGTGTTTGTGAGCAATACTAAGCCTAAACACACACAAGACAAAGAGAGGGGGAGAAATAGAGATAGGATACACACAATATTCAAACCCTAGAACTCAAACCCTAAAAAAAAAGCTGTCTAAAAATCTCCAACCCTTTACCAAGAGAGAAGAAGCTCTCTTTATAGAGCTTTTGTCTTGTAAACTTACAAGACAAGCTTCTAAAGAGAGAGATCCCTCCATACACAGGGAGCCAAGTGCATGCCAGCTGCGCCAAAATATCTGCAAAAGCAGATGCACAGTAGTCGGCCGGCCAAAGATGTAATTGACCAAAAAAAGATAGCCGGCTGGCCATCTATAGTGCCGGCCGGCCCAAATATTTGGCCGGTGGCAACAAAACACAGCCGGTGGCCTCAAGCCCTGGCCGGTGATGGGTGAGGATGGTCTACAAGCCCTACCATGCCTCTCAAAGGCAAAACACAAGTGTTTGGTGCAAAACCAACCACAAAAAAAAAATCAAGTCGAGAGGTCCTGAGACGAGGCGCGCTGCCAAGGCTTCCGGGAACTCAAAACGAACACAAACAAGGGTGATCACTGAGTGTTCAATCAGTGACGTCCAAGTCTTGAGGACGGTCAAAAATGGGATGTCTACAATCACACTCACTACTCATAAAGTTAGCGAGAAGACCACTAAGCTCACTCCGCCCTCACGGATCATACACCGGTGGCAACACACTACCAACCTGATCCCCTAAGAAATGGAAACAATCCCCGCTCAAGGTACATACAGTGACCCTCTGGCGGTAACAATCAATAACAGCCCGGTATGACGATAGCTAGTCCATACCCAAAATCACATCAAAACCCGACATAGCCATAGCCACAAAAGAAAATGGAAGCCGACGATCAGCGACATCTATATCACAGCCCCGACACCCTTGTTTCAAAATCAAATCACCCCCAATAGGTGATACAACACAAATAAGAGGTGCTAGCTGTGCCAACTCCAACCCTAAAACAGATGCAAATACAACAGATATAAAGGAATGGGATGCACCCGTATCAATCAACACATTGGCAACCGAGTTGCAAAACAAAAAGGTACCTCTCACAACAGATGGAGCCGGTACAAGATCTTGTGTGGTAACAGTATACACGCGCCCTGAAGGTCTCTGGTCTACCTGCTCACCTCTTGGAGCAAAAGACTGCTGTACAGACTGGGACGATGAAGCTCCCTGATTGGCCCTTGAGGCCTGAACTGACTGTGCGGACTGAAAACTCTGCGTCTGCCTCGAACCAGATGCACCAGATGTGCCACTCAACTGTGGGCAATACCTCACCCGGCCTGACCACACTGGTAACAAGAGAGTGGCTGCCCTCTAGCCTGACTCTGGCTCTGAGGTCGAGCCGAAGATGAAGTTGCTCTCTGCTCTCCTCCCCTCTGTGGGCAAGCTGGAGACTTGTGGCCCAGCTGACCACATTTGTAACAAGTAATGTCTCCCTGGCTGCCTCTCCCAGAACCTGAACTCGACACTAGAAAGGTAGATCTCACAAAGGCAGCCTAGGGCTGCTGAGGGTTAGAACCCCTCTGCTTCCTACCGTCCCCCTGGCCATCCTGACTCCTCTTGGAGCCTCTCATTCTCTCCTTCTTCTCCTGCATAATAATCTCAAGATGCGTCGTGGCATCCACAAGGCGTCCATACTCCCGAGTCATGGACCCAGCAACTCTAGTCTTAAGCCCGTGCCTCAGCTTCTTCTCGAACTCAAGACAACGGCGTTCCTCAGACGCCACAAGCTCAGGAGCAAACCTAGATAGACTGGTAAATGCGGCCTCAAACTTGGCCACTAGCATACTCAGCTGCTTGAGCTGACAAAATTGGTCCCTCAACTTCTCCCTAACAACTGGAGATAGAAACTTCTCCTAGAAAGCATCTACAAAGGCCTCCCATGTGCCACCAATACGACCTCGCACGAACTTCCACCACTGACCCACGTCTCCCTTCAGCTGGAAAGACGCCAAGGTCACCTTCAAAGCCCCGTCTTCGATGCCAAGCATCTCAAACGTCTTCGTTATCTGCTCGAGCCACTCATCAGCCTTCAGTGGCTCTTTAGGATCCCCAACAAACTCATCCGGATTAGACCGGAAGAACTCCCTCTTTAGAAAAGAAGGCCCTGCCTCAGCAACATGGGCTTGGACCTGATTCTCAACCCTGAGAATGTCCATGGATTCCCTCAATGCTCCTGCCATTTCACGGGCTAAGGCACCCATGGCTTGCTGACCTACTAGCTCGACTACATTGGCCTGACCAACACCCTCCTGTTGCGCCGGAATCTCATCCGGTATAGGCATTTCCTGCCTCCTAGGCCTACCTCGCCTACCACCACGTCCTCATCCTGACATCCTAATAAAGGTAACGAAGAACATTAGCACATTCACAAATGTGCCGAAGCTATTTCACTCACGTCCTAAAGCAATGGACCACAGTAATTCATTCCACGTAAGCACATAATCATATAAGCACTTACGAATTTCATTTCCGGATAATGACAGTCTTGAGGCGTTGCTAGAGTTCCGGTTAGAAACAGCATTGATCAAGTGCTTTTCCAACAAGACTCACAGAAACCCAAGGATCCAATCAACATCCTAGAAATTAAATCCCATACCCAAGTAGTCACATAAACATGTTATCACATAAGCACATAACATTACATCTAAGTCTCTAACAAGCGAGACAAACCCATTGTGATACTAATCACTTTCCACGTACCCAAAGTATTCAAACCTGGTAAGCTCTGATACCAAGTTGTAACGCCCTCAAAATAAACCCATAAATCGTACATTCAAGACATCCATAAACTTAAGAGAATAAAGCATAATTCTATTTATTAGAGTATTCATTACAAAAGATATTACATGTTGACAACAAAAGTAAATGCCCTATAGGCTTACAATTTTCCAAGTCAACACTTGGGTTCAACAAAAATAGAGTTCTAACTCTTTTTACAAAATAAGTCCTTGACTTGATTTACATGTAATACATAAAATAATTACAAAAAGGAAGCCTTCAGCTTCTCCAACCTCCCAAGCTACATCCTTGGAGGCGGCATATCACATGCACCTAAAAATGATGTCCCATATAGGGTGAGCCAACGCCCAGTAGAGATATACTAAACATAATATAAGCAATTACTAAAACATTAGTATTTGATAAATGTTTAACCAATATAAACCAACATACAGCACAACCCAATTTCATAACAGGTATGTCCATGTTTCATTCCATTTTTCCTTTACTTAACAATTTCGATTTATAAACATGGCTCAGAACCTGGCCAACAATTCCCATGAGGCTACGGCTCATGTTTAAAACCTTTCCAATATCAACAATTTAAATGAGATTATAACTCATAACAAAACACTTCCATAATTCACAATTCACATGAGATAACAACTCATATTAAACACTTCCATAATTCACAATTCACATGAGATAACAACTCATATTAAACACTTCCATACTTCACAAATGATACACAGATTTGTTGTGTCAATGGAGTCCATCCCCTATCTCCTCCCAAACCATGCAGTACATCCTCTATCTCCTCCCACACAATACAATGTATATAAACAATTATCATATACACGATCAATCAATACACGCATTCGATGTATTATTCCAACCGTCATATTCAATGACATATTCAACCGATTAGTTTTAATTCACCTAATCATCATGCAATGTCTACAACATTCAAGACTATCCTCCACCGATAGCTTAAAGCAATTATTTCTAAACAGATAATAAATGCATCAACAGATAGGTTATCAACAATTTCAAAAGTGAGCGATTTATAAATCCAACTCCACCATTCAACCTTATTTTAAGCCAATTTCATCATTTCCAACTCAATTTCATATTTCCATAACTTTCCAAATTAATTATACAAATTAATTCATAACATCAAATTAGGGCTTTTCTCCCTCTTTTCTCAACATTGACCCAAAGGCTCAAATACCAACAATAAATAACAATAACCCCATTTGAGACCCAAAATACACATGTATTGGCCTAAAGAACAAAACCCTTCTTTATACATTTTGAAACCCTAACACCCAAAATTACCCAACTTCAACATTAAGTCAAAATGACCAAAATTTTATGTCAAAGATCATAAAAGTGAGTAGTTATCCCTACCTCAAAAGATGAGACCAAATGGAGAAGATGATGAATTTCGAAATGCTCCAAAACCCAAGATTTTCGGATGGAAATGTAGCCCAAGCCAAGCTCTACACTTTATACAAAGAGACCAAGGTAGGAGATCACTCAAACTAAATCAAACCCTAGAGAGAAGTTGAAGTTTAGAGTGAGAAGCTCTCCAATGGAGGTTTTGAGAAGTTAGAGAGAGAGAAGGTACCGAAAAAGTGATCCAAAAAGTCAAAATTCGGACTGATATACAAATAGGTCCACTCGAGCGTGGAACTCCCCGCTCGAGCGTCAGACACAGACTCACGCTCGAGCGTCAAAAGCGCCGCTCGAGCGCCGGATGCACACTTTCAGAAGTTTTGCAGTCGATGGTCCCCGCTCGAGCGTGAAAGTAGACGCTCGAGCGTCCAATGACCTGCAGACAAAATACTGAGAGATAGAAATTCACGCTCGAGCGTCAAAATGCCCGCTCGAGCGGAGAAGCAAAATCAAAGGGCCCGCTCAAGCGTCAAAAGCCCCGCTCGAGCGTGAAGGCAAAATTCTGGGCATCAACTCTAGGTTTCTAAGCACAACCAACCTGTTTCAAAGCTGCCCAACACAACCCAAGACTCAAATATAAAGAATATCAGATAGAAATGAGAATATGACAATAACACAACCACGGAACCGAGTCCGGAATACAATAACAAAGAAGGGAAAACCGGGATCACTATAAATATAATAAAAAAAAAGAAGACATTTAATTCCTTGAAAAGTCCAACACATATGATTATTGTCAAAATATTAAATTTTAATATAATATATGATTATTATCAAAATATTAAACTTTAATATAATATAATAAATAAAAAAAAGATATTTAATTCCTTGAAAAGTCCAATACATATGATTATTATCAAAATATTAAACTTTAATATAATATAATAAAAAAAGAAGACATTTAATTCCTTGAAAAGTCCAACACATATGATTATTATCAAAATATTAAACTTTAATATAATATAAAAAAGGAAAAAAAGAAGACATTTAAAAAAAAAATTAAAAATCGCAATTCACATATATAGATAATTGTCTATACTATATATTAAGCAAAAGAGGGTTTTTAACTTCCAAGGCCTATGAGAGCTTCAATATGCCAATCCTAATTTTCTAATTTTTTGTTTTTTTTTTTAAAAAAATTAACCTTAGCATTTATTAATTTCTCTCAACCCACAAGACTTTTTGACTTCTCTCATAATTACTGCAATACCTTTTCCAAAACAAATAATTTGTATATTAAAAAAAATTTAAAACAAATATAAATATCTATATCTATATCTATCTATTTATTTATATCTATCTTTAACTCACAAGTTTTGTGGGAGTTCCAATATCTGAACTTTAACTTCTTAATATTTTTGATTTTTTTTGAAAAAAAAAAAACTTAGCACTTATTAAAATCTTCCAAGTCTTTTTAACTTCTCCACAACACACACTCTTTTTAACTTTTCACATACCTATTGTAAACAGTAAGTCTCCTTTTTGTTTTCTCTTTCTTGACTTCTCACTTCTACACTTTCAACTTCAGTGACCACGTATGCAAACAGTAAGTCTTCTTTTTGTTTTCTCCTTCTTGACTTTTCGTTTTGTTTACTGTTTTAATATAGCGATCCCAGGTTTACCCCTTGTTGTACAGTGATCCGGACGTGTGTCCGTGGATGTTAGTAGTTGATTATTATCTTGTTTACATCCTTTCCTACCTTGTATTTGAGTTATAGGATGTGTTGGGCAGGTTTGTACAGGTTGGGTGAGTTTAGAAACCAAAACTAGTTGCCCAGATTTTGGCCTGTCCGCTCGAGCGGATCTGTTGACGCTTGAGCGGGAACCTTTGTTGCTTGTCCGCTCGAGCGGGGGTTCAGGCACTCGAGCGGGGTATACACCCATCCAGTATTTCCTGAGGAGTGTTGAACGCTCAAGCGGGGGAATTGGCCGCTCGAGCGGAAGGTTGTGAGTGACACTCGAGCGGGGAGTTGAGCGCTCGAGCGGGGGACCTTTCTGCATAAATGCTGGGAGCGTGCATCCGACGCTCGAGCGAGGGATTGGCCGCTCGAGCGGGAGTCTGTGAGTGCCACTCGAGCGGGGGTTTGGCCGCTCGAGCGGGGCGATTGGTTTTAAAGTCTGAGTTTTGACTTTTTCAAATCATTTTTTCACATCTCTTCTCTCTCTTACTTTTTCCAAAACACCATTGTTGAGCTTCTCACACTAGAGCTCTACCTTCTCTCTAGGTATTGATCTAGTAGGAGTGATTTGCTCATCTTTGGCCTTTACAAAAAGGTTGTTGATCGTTGAGGGCTACCTTTTGATCCAAAAAACTTGTGATTTGGAGCAACTTTGTTTTTGTCATCTTCTTCCTTGGGTGTCAAACTTTGAGGTAGGGATACCCTACTCCTCCTTATGGATTTTGTCTTTCAATTTTAGCATTTTGACATGTTGGGAGTTGTTGTGTAATTTCGAGAAAACTTTGGGCCTTTGTGTAATTTTACAAAAGTTGGGGTTTTATCTATAATAAATCTAGATGCATGTTTGGCATGGAGAAATGGAACCTAAGGGTTGAAATGTTAATTATGGAAAATGCCCTAATTACATTGGTTAATTAATTGGTATAATTAATTGTGAGAAATGAGGAATTGAGTTGGAAATGTTGAGATTGGGAGTGTATGGGATTAAGGGGTGTAGTTGGATTATTTGTCACTCACCGAATTGAAATGTTGATATATCATCCATTTTGTGCATTTATTTTCCGCTTAGAAATAACTGCTTTGGGCTATCGGTGGAGGATAGTCTTGATTGTTGTAGACAATGCATGGTGATTAGGCAAACTAAAACTAATCACTGGAATGTGTCATTGTGTATGACGGTTGAAAGAATACATTAACTTTATGTATTGATTGATGTGTATAATAATTGTTCATATGCATTGTGTTGTGTTGGAGAAGATAGGGGATGTACTCCACGGTTTAGGGGATGATAGGGGATGGACCTCTAAACCGGATGTTGTTTGGGAGAAGATAGGGGATGGACTCCATAGATATAGCTCATATGCTTATCTAGTAATGTGTTGACACAGCTCATACGCTTGTCTTTGGAAGTGTGATATTGCTCTTAGGCATATCTATGGAAGTGTTGATATAGCTCATATGCTTATCTGTTGATGTGTTGATATAGCTAGTATGCTTATCTTTTATTGAAATGGAAAAATGTTTAATATGAGTTATTGTCTCATATAAATGGTTTGGCCAGGTTCTGAGCCATAGTTATGAATTGAGAATTGAAAAGAATGGAAAATGAAGTGTAACATGGACTTGTATGTCATGAAACTGTAAGATGATATAAGTGGATGTATCAGTATTGGCTATCTATCAACTGCTAATCTTTTAGTCATCGTTCATGGTTGGTTTAGTGTATTTCTACTGGGCTGTGGCTCACCCTATATGGAAACATCATTTTCAGGTACAGGTAGCATGCCACCTCCAAGGACATAGCTTGGGAGGCTTGAGGCGGACAGACTTTTTGGATGTTATTTTCCTTTGATGTATTACATGTAAATTCAAGCCAAGGGCTTAAGGTGTAGATGAGTTAGTACTCTCTTTTTTGTAACCAAGTGTTAACTTGGAAAGTTGTAAGCCCTTAGGGCATTTGCTTTTGTTGTTAACATATAATACCTTTTGTAATGAAACTCTGATGAATAGGAGGATGTGGATCTTTTATATATCAGTGCTTGTTGATATTGTTGAGTTTAATGTGATTATTTTGAGGGCGTTACATTTAATATTGTAATTAGATAGCGCATAAAAATATTTGTGATTTGTCTAGCGAATAAAAAATTATAATTTGATTTTTTAATATGATTAAAGTTAGATAAATATAAACCCTCACAAAGAGAAAAATGTGAGAATGATTATTTTTTTTTAATGTGATTGTAGTTAGTTTAATAGTTCTTTTTTTCATTTATTTATTTTATTATGGGAAAAATGTGATGTGATTGTAGTTTGTTCAATGACTCTTTTTTTTAATATGATTGTTGTAGTTAGTTCAATGATTTTTTTTTTAACGTTATTTAATCTTTTTATTTACTATTTTAATTTTATTTTTAATATGATTGAAATTAGATAAACATAAACACTCACAAAGAAAAAAAATGTGATTGTAGTTAGTTCAATGGTTCTTTTTTTAAATGTGATTGTAGTTAGTCAATGGTTTTTTTTTTCATTTATTTATTTTTTTTATTATGGAAAAAATGTGATATGATTGTAGTTTGTTCAATGGTTCTTTTTTTTAATGTTATTTAATTTTTTATTTACTGTTTTAATGGTTTTTTTTTTACAATTATTTATGAAAAAATATATGATTGTAGGTAGATAACATAAAAATATTTGTGATTTGATTTGATTTTTTTTCGGATTTGATTTTTAAAGTACCAATTATTGATAATGATTAGATTGTATTTTGAAAAAAAATTGTAATTGATTTTTTTAACCCACTGTGTTTTTTGAAAAAAAATTATTGTTTTTTTTTAAACTATCAATTCACTTAATTTGTGATTTGATTTTTAACTCACTGTGTTTTTTGAAAAACAAAATGGATTGTACTCATTAGGGTCACATAATGTACCAATTATTGATGATGATTAGATTGTATTTTGACAAAAAAAAATTGTAATTGATCTTTTTAACTCACTATGTTTTTTAAAAAATAAATTATTGTGTTTTTTAATTATCAATTGACTTAATTTGTGATTGATTTTTTTAATTATCTATACTATATATTAAACAAAAAGGGATTTTTAATCCCCAATACTTGTGGGAGCTCTAACATCCTAATCTGAATTTTCTAAATTTTTTATTTAAAAAAAATACTCAACATTTATTGATTTGGTCAAAATCCCCTAATCAGCATTTATTAACTTTTTTTCAATCCACATGTCTTTCCACATGCCTGCATTTATTGATTTGGTCAAAATCCCTTGAGCAGCATTTAAAATCCCCTCATACAAATAATTATAGATACAACCCGTGTATAGTTACTGCAGTACCCTTTTTAACTTGTCCCATACACTATGGTTAGTGATAAAAATTGTTAAATTATTTTTATAAAAAATCTTTAAAAACATAATTTATATATTAAAAAAAATCTAACACAAATATAAATATCTATAATTATCTCGTGCATAGCACGGGTGATAGGCTAGTAATAAATATATTAAGGAAAAGAGGGTTTCTAAACCCCAAGTCTTGTGGGAGCTCCAATCTCTCAATCTTAATTTTTAAAATTTTTGATTTAAAAAAAAAATCTTAGCATTTATTGATTTGGTCAAAATCTCCTGATCAGTATTTATTAACTTTTTCCAATCTACATGCCTGCATTTATTGATTTGGTCAAAATCTTTAATTAGCATTTAAAATCTCCTCATACAAATAATTATATATACAGCCCGTGCATAGTTACTGCATAACTTTTTTAATTTCTCCTGTGCACTATGGTTAGTGATAAAATTGTTCAATTATTTTTATAAAAAATCTTAAAAAACATAATTTATATATTAAAAAAAATTAAAACAAATATAAATATCTATAATTATCCTGTGCATAGCACGGGTGATAGGCTAGTAAATATTTATATCTATATCTATCTATTTATTTATATCTATCTCTAACCCACAAGTTTTGTGGGAGTTCCAATATCTGAACCTTAATTTCTTAATTTTTTTGATTTTTTTGAAAAAAAAACTTAGCACTTATTAAATTCTTCCAAGTCTTTTTAATTTCTCCGATACACACACTCTTTTTAACTTTTCACATACCTATTGCAAACAGTGAGTCTTATTTTTGTTTTCTCCTTCTTGACTTATCACTTCTAAACTTTCAACTTCAGTGACCACGTATGCAAACAGTAAGTCTTCTTTTTGTTTTCTCCTTCTTGACTTTTCATTTTGGTTACTGTTTTAATATTGTAGTTAGATAGCGCATACAAATATTTGTGATTTGTCTAACGAATAAAAAATTATAATTTGATTTTTTAATATGATTGAAGTTAGATAAATATAAAATCTCACAAAGAGAAAAATGTGATTATAATTAGTTGAATGATTCTTTTTTTTTTAATGTGATTGTAGTTAGTTTAATAGTTCTTTTTTTTCATTTATTTATTTTATTATGTGAAAAATGTGATGTGATTGTAGTTTGTTCAATGACTCTTTTTTTAATATGATTGTTGTAGTTAGTTCAAAGTTTTTTTTCAATGTTATTTAATCTTTTTATTTATTATTTTAATTTTATTTTTGATTTTTTAATATGATTGAAGTTAAATAAATAAAAACCCTTATAAAGAGAGAAAATATGATTATAATTAGTTGAATGATTCTTTTTTTTTAATGTGATTGTAGTTAGTTTAATAGTTCTTTTTTTTCATTTATTTATTTTATTATGGGAAAAATGTGATGTGATTGTAGTTTGTTCAATGACTCGTTTTTTTAATATGATTGTTGTAGTTAGATCAATGATTTTTTTTAATGTTATTTAATCTTTTTATTTACTATTTTAATTTTATTTTTAATATGATTGAAGTTAGATAAACATAAACACTCACAAAGAAAAAAAATGTGATTGTAGTTAGTTCAATGGTTCTTTTTTTTAAATGTGATTGTAGTTAGTCAATGGTTCTTTTTTTCATTTATTTATTTTTTTTATTATGGAAAAAATGTGATATGATTGTAGTTTGTTCAATGGTTCTTTTTTTTAATGTTATTTAATTTTTTATTTACTGTTTTAATGTTTTTTTTTTACAATTATTTATGAAAAAAATATATGATTGTAGTTAGATAACATAAAAATATTTGTGATTTGATTTGATTTTTTTTTCTGATTTGATTTTTAAAGTACCAATTATTGATAATGATTAGATTGCATTTTGAAAAAAAATTGTAATTGATTTTTTTAACCCACTGTGCTTTTTGAAAAAAAATTATTGTTTTTTTTTAAACTATCAATTCACTTGTGATTTGATTTTTAACTTACTGTGTTTTTTGAAAAATAAAATGGATTGTACTCATTAGGGTCACATAATGTACCAATTATTGATGATGATTAGATTGTATTTTGACAAAAAAAAATTGTAATTGATCTTTTTAACTCACTATGTTTTTTAAAAAATAAATTATTGTGTTTTTTAATTATCAATTGACTTAATTTGTGATTGATTTTTTTAATTATCTATACTATATATTAAACAAAAAGGGATTTTTAATCCCCAATACTTGTGGGAGCTCTAACATCCTAATCTGAATTTTCTAAATTTTTTATTTAAAAAAAATACTCAACATTTATTGATTTGGTCAAAATCCCCTAATCAGCATTTATTAACTTTTTTTCAATCCACATGTCTTTCCACATGCCTGCATTTATTGATTTGGTCAAAATCCCTTGAGCAGCATTTAAAATCCCCTCATACAAATAATTATAGATACAACCCGTGTATAGTTACTGCAGTACCCTTTTTAACTTGTCCCATACACTATGGTTAGTGATAAAAATTGTTAAATTATTTTTATAAAAAATCTTTAAAAACATAATTTATATATTAAAAAAAATCTAACACAAATATAAATATCTATAATTATCTCGTGCATAGCACGGGTGATAGGCTAGTAATAAATATATTAAGGAAAAGAGGGTTTCTAAACCCCAAGTCTTGTGGGAGCTCCAATCTCTCAATCTTAATTTTTAAAATTTTTGATTTAAAAAAAAAATCTTAGCATTTATTGATTTGGTCAAAATCTCCTGATCAGTATTTATTAACTTTTTCCAATCTACATGCCTGCATTTATTGATTTGGTCAAAATCTTTAATTAGCATTTAAAATCTCATCATACAAATAATTATAGATACAGTCCGTGCATAGTTACTGCATAACTTTTTTAATTTTTCCTATACACTATGGTTAGTGATAAAATTGTTAAATTATTTTTATAAAAAATCTTAAAAAACATAATTTATATATTAAAAAAAAATTAAAACAAATATAAATATCTATAATTATCCTGTGCATAGCACGGGTGATAGGCTAGTAAATATTTATATCTATGTCTATCTATTTATTTATATTTGTCTCTAACCCACAAGTTTTGTGGGAGTTCCAATATCTGAACCTTAATTTCTTAATTTTTTTGATTTTTTTGAAAAAAAAAAACTTAGCACTTATTAAATTCTTCCAAGTCTTTTTAATTTCTCCGATACACACACTCTTTTTAACTTTTCACATACCTGTTGCAAACAGTGAGTCTTATTTTTGTTTTTTCCTTCTTGACTTATCACTTCTACACTTTTAACTTCAGTGACCACGTATGCAAACAGTAAGTCTTCTTTTTGTTTTCTCCTTCTTGACTTTTCATTTTGGTTACTGTTTTAATATTGTAGTTAGATAGCGCATACAAATATTTGTGATTTGTCTAACGAATAAAAAATTATAATTTGATTTTTTAATATGATTGAAGTTAGATAAATATAAACCCTCACAAAGAGAAAAATGTGATTATAATAAGTTGAATGATTCTTTTTTTTTTAATGTGATTGTAATTAGTTTAATAGTTCTTTTTTTTTTCATTTATTTATTTTATTATGTGAAAAATGTGATGTGATTGTAGTTTGTTCAATGACTCTTTTTTTAATATGATTGTTGTAGTTAGTTCAAAGTTTTTTTTTTTAATGTTATTTAATATTTTTATTTACTATTTTAATTTTATTTTTGATTTTTTAATATGATTGAAGTTAAATAAATAAAAGCCCTCATAAAGAGAGAAAATATGATTATAATTAGTTGAATGATTCTTTTTTTTTTAATGTGATTGTAGTTAGTTTAATAGTTCTTTTTTTTTCATTTATTTATTTTATTATGGGAAAAATGTGCCTGTTTGGTAACACTTACGTTTTCAGTTTATATTTATAAAAATTTTATAAACTGGTTTTTGTTTATTTTTAGAAAAACATTTGTTTATTTTTAGAAAAACATAAACTACAAACGCGTTTGGTTTGAACAAAATATTTGAAAATTTTAAAAAATATAAACTAAAAGAGTGAGAAATGGCGAGTGGTGGCGTGGCGGGTGGTGGGTGGTGACGAGTGGTGGTGGATGGTGGCAGCGGAAGACGGTGGTGGCGGGTGGGTGGCGACGGAAGACGGTAGTGGAGGGTGGTGGCGGGTGGGTGGTAACAGAAGACGATAATGGCGGGTGGCGGGTGGCGGGTGATGGGTAATAGCGGTAGGTAGTGGGTGGTGGCGACAGAAGACAGTGATGGAGGGTGGTGGCGGAAGACGGTGGTGGAAAGTGGTGGCAGGTGGTGGTGGCGGAAGACAATGGTGGGAAGTGGTAGCAGGTGGTGGCAGCGGAAGACGGTGGTGAAAAGTGGTGGTAGATGGTGGCAGGTGGTGGCAGCTGGTGGGTGGTGCTGGCAAAAGACGGTGGTGGAAAGTGGTGGCATGTGGCAAGTGACAGGTGGTGGTAGCGGAAGAAGGTGATAGAAAGTGGTGGCGGGTGGTAGTGGCAGAAAATGATGGTAGCGAGTGGTGGTGGCGGAAGACGGTGGTAGCGGATGGTAGTGGCGGAAGATGGTGGTGGCGGGTGGTGGCGAGTGGTGGCAGCGGAAGACGGTGGTGGAAAGTGGTGGCAAGTGGCGGGTGGTGGCGGCGAAAGACGGTGGTGGAAAGTGGTGACAGGTGGTGGCAGCGGAAGATGGTGGTGGAAAGTGATGGCGGGTGGTAGTGGTGGAAGATGGTGGTGACGGGTGGTAGCGGCGGAAAGTGATGGCAAGTGGCGGGTGGTGGCGGTGGCGAAAGACGGTGGTGAAAAGTGGTCGCAGGTGGTAGGTGGTGGCAGGGGAAGAAGGTGGTGGAAAGTGGTAGTGGCGGAAGATGGTGGTGGCAGAAGACGGTGGTGGATGGTGGCAGCAGAAGACGGTGGTGAAGGGTGGTGGTGGGTAATGGTGGCAGAAGACGGTGGTGGAAAATGGTGGCAGGTGGTGGCGAGTGGTGGGTGGTAAAAAAAAAAAAATGAAATCTAAAAACGTAAACTCATTTTTTTAGTTTACAAATTTTGGCCAAATTTATAAACTGAGACCACTGGTTTATAAACCAAAATATTTACCAAACAAGTTTTTATGACAGTTTTTAAAATTTTTGTAAATATAAACTGAAAACTGAAAACGTAAGTGTTATCAAACGCCACCTATGATGTAATTGTAGTTTGTTCAATGGCTCTTTTTTTTAATATGATTGTTGTAGTTAGTTCAATGGTTTTTTTTAATATTATTTAATCTTTTTATTTTACTATTTTAATTTTATTTTTAATATGATTGAAGTTAGATAAATATAAACACTCACAAAGAAAAAAAATGTGATTGTAGTTAGTTCAATGGTTCTTTTTTTTTTAATGTGATTGTAGTTAGTCAATGGCTCTTTTTTTAATGTGACTTAATCTTTTATTTACTGTTTTAATGGTTTTTCTTTACAATTATATATGAAAAAAATATAATTGTAGTTAGATAGCATAAAAATATTTGTGATTTGATTTGATTTTCTTTCTGATTTGATTTTTAAAGTACCAATTATTGATAATGATTAGATTGTATTTTGAAAAAAAAAATTTGTAATTGATTTTTTTAACTCATTGTGTTTTTTGAAAAAAAATTATTGTGTTTTTTTAACTATTAATTCACTTAATTTGTGATTTGATTTTTAACTCACTGTGTTTTTTGAAAAACAAAATGGATTGTACTCATTAGGGTCACATAATGTACCAATTATTGATGATGATTAGATTGTATTTTGACAAAAAAAAAATTGTAATTGATCTTTTTAACTCGCTATGTTTTTTGAAAAATAAATTATTGTGTTTTTTAATTATCAATTGACTTAATTTGTGATTGATTTTTTTAATTATTGATGATGATTAGATAGTATTAAAAAAATTGTGATTTGTATGATTGAAGTTATCTCTCCTTTTATTTATAGTTTTATTTTTTAATATGATTGAAGTTAGATAAACATAAACACTCACAAAAAGAAAAATGTGATTGTAGTTTGTTCAACGATTCCAAATAATCTTTTTTATTTACTATTTTAATGGTTATTTTTTTCAATTATTTTTTTTATTATGAGAAAAATGTCATTGTAGTTAGATAGCATTAAAAAAATTGTGATTTGTATGATTGAAGTGATCTCTTTTTGTTTATAATTTGATTTTTTAATATGATTGAAGGTAACTCACAAAAAGAAAAATGTGATTATAGTTTGTTCAACGGCTCTAAATAATATTTTTATTTACTATTTTAATGGTTCTTTTTTTCAAATTTTTTTTTTATTATGAGAAAAATATGATTGTAGTTAGATAGCATTAAAAATATTGTGATTTGTATAATTGAAGTTATCTTCTTTTGTTTATAATTTGATTTTTTTGATATGATTGAAATTAAATAAATATAAACACTCACAAAAAGAAAAAATGTGATTATAGTTTGTTCAATGCTTCTAAATAATCATTTTATTTACTATTTTAATGGTTCTTTTTTTCAATTATTTTTTTTTATTATGAGAAAAATGTTATTGTAGTTAGATAGCATTAAAAAAAATGTGATTTGTATGATTGAAGTTATCTCCTTTTGTTTATAATTTGATTTTTTTTAATATGATTTTTTAATATAATTGTTATCATCCCAATTAATGCAAATTAAACAATATGTATATAATTTGTTTATAGAGAGATTAATTTATATTTTTTCAAATATTTTGTAGGTTTCATATTTTTGAATACTTGGGTACATCGAACAAATTGATGTTGACAACCTTTGGATTGATTTGTGCAAAAATTGCTATAAAAAAGTTGAATATCATTATGGTCACATTATTTGTCGTCACTGCCTACATGATGATATTGATATTATAACAAGGTAATTTTCTTTAGGTAAATAATTACTATGTACAATAATAATTTAAACTTAACAAGTATTTTAATTTTTTATTAGGTACAATATTTCCTTTTAACAAGTATTCTTTTTTTTTTTTTTGGTTGATAAGATGCAATGTTAACCTTGTGGTCAAAGACAGTACTGGTTCAATAAATCTCACTATTCAAGATAAACGGGCAGAGTTTATTTTGCGATGTCAACCATCATATTTGAAGAATATGAGATCAAAGGTAGGAAATTATAAAATTTATTATAAATAACTTATTCTTACTTTTTCAAACACAAAGTTATAATTCCAAAATTTTATAGGATAATGGCGTTAGAATGATTAAAGATTATATTGCGTCATGCCAAGACCGTGCCTATGCATTTATCATACCTGATGATGCAGTTTGTTCCAGTGAAATGGGCTAGACAGGTCCAAGCTCCTCAATGCCCACGCCCGAATGATCGAGCCCACCGGATAACCTGCGAACAAGTCCAACGGGGAACGGGGTAGTCCCCCAGTGGACCCTCCGACGAGCAAGTTAGAAAAAGAAGTAAAGTGTAGGAAGAGTTTAGAGATAGAAAAGCTTAACCTTCTTCTTGTCTTCAACGTTTGCTTATATCCTTTGGTAATCATTTCGCTGTCTCTTCCGACCTGTCCTCCTTGCCGAAAGTCTATGCTGTAGCTTACCTGATTCAGGGTAAGGGGGTCCTGTTCCGACGGGGAGGTGTTGTCGTAATAAATGCTGTGATGGACTGCATTAATGGTGATGTGCAGTGGCAATAACTTTGCAGATCTTTGTCTGCTGATGTGGCTCGTCCTTCACCTGCCATGTGTCTAAATGCCATTGGCTCTTTATGCCGTGTTGGATTCCAGCTGTTCTGGACTTCACCAGCTGGGTTATGTATTGGGCTCCGATTGATGGGCTTGGGTTGTTTACAGTGGTTCATGGCCTTTGTGGGCTTGTACACATCAGTAGTCCCCCATTCCCGAGTGCAGCTTTAGTCCAACGAAGGGAATAGTAATGAAGAGGGTGAGGGTGTTAGGGAATGGTAATATGGAGGTCGGCCGGCGGGAGTGACCGAGCGGCTGAACCGATGGGGATGTGGTCTGACCGTTCAAGGTGACCGAGTGGAAGGGCCGACCGCGAATGTTAGCCGAGTGGGAAGGTTGACCACGAGGAGGGGCGACCATGAGGGTTAGTTGAGCAGGAGGGCCAACCGTAAAGCGGCGACCGTGAGGGTTGGCCGAGCGGGAGGGCTGGCCATGAAGCGGGCGACCGCGAAGAGGGCCGACCGAAAAGGCTGGCCGGGCTGGAGGGTCGACCAGGAGGAGGACCAACTGCGAAGGGTGAGGTGGAGGGGCGTGGGGCTCAAGAGGCGGCGTGTCACGTGGTGATTTGAAGTGGAAAAGACAGGGTAAGGGCAGGAGATAGTGGATCGTGTTCGTACACATGGCAATACCCCGTGATGGGGAAAGATTAGGCGTTAGATCAGAAATGAAACGTTAGGTCACTATGGGTGTTGAAATGAAACGTTAGGTTATTATGGGTGTTGAAAAGACAGTTTTGGCGGATGATTTGAAAAGTTTTTAAGCTGGCAAAAATTAATTGGGATCCTTGGAATACGGGTAAACCGTGGGCTTTTGGCATTATTCGATTCACCTACTTGTTTACGAAAAATCAAAATATTCCAAGTGTGAATTCCTTTCTTGCTCATGATACACCTCTGTAACACTTTTTCAATTTCCTTGCACCTGCCTCCGAAGCGATTTGCAGACATACCTTAGAAATGGCCCAAGAAGAAACTACGAATGTCAGGGTAAATCCACTTGGCGATGATGATGCTGTGGAGTTAGCGCAGCAATACAGGATGGAGAGGGTGGGGGAGTCGTTTGGACGATCCCACGGGTCCACCATGATAGCAGCTCCCAAGCCTATCAGCCAGGCGGAACCTGATCACTAGCATACAAAGGCAGATAAATCAACGGTTACTGCAGCGGATTTGGAGGCTATTCGCGAAAAATACCAAGTGCTTGCCGAAGTAGAGTTGTCGTTGCCAACGTCAACGGAGAGGCCATCCGATGCTAGGCCAGGGTAGTTTTCCCTTTATGAGGAGGCATTGAAAGGAGGACTGAGGCTGCCCTTGCCACAGGTGGTAGTAGACGTCCTAAATCGTTTGGAGGTGGCGACGGGCCAACTAATGCTCAATGCATGGAAGATCTTGCTGTCCTGTGCAAGTGCCTGGCCGAAGGCGAACGAAGGGGCGGCCATGACAGTGGACGAATTCTTCGCGTGCTACAAGGCCTCAGGGCAACAAGAGACCTGGGTCACCCTACAGGCAGCAGCAGGGAAAGGGCTGGTGGCGGGGCTGCCGTCGTCGATCAAAGGGTGGAGACCACGGTGGTTCTACGTGTCTGCCAGTGGAGGAGTTGGAGTGCGCACCATTTGGAAGGTGCCCACCAAGTCGATGGAGCCAAAGCTGGGAGCAGCGGCAGAGGAGAGGGTGAAGAGGGTAAAAGAGTGGAGGGAGAAAGAAGGGGCCAAATGGGACGAGCTCGTTCAGCCGTCTGCATTGTTTGAGGCAGGGTTGGGTCTATAGCCGAGCGGTGGGGACCTCGACCGAGCAGAGTTGGAGGCGAGGAGAAGGGCTCAAGAGGCGGAAGATCAGACTATCCTTGCCAAAGCCAAAAAATTCAAAGAGTCCCAGGCCGACCGACCCCTAAAACCGATTGCCAAGGAGAGGATTCACCCTCGCCCCAAACCCTTGAAAGAGAAAAACTTAGGCGAATTTGTGCCACAACCGCCCCCAACAGACCCTTTGAAGGAGAGGTCTTTGAAGGAGATGGAGGCGTTAGGCGTGGTGAAGAAGAAGAAGAGGATGAGGCGAAGTGAAGAAGGGCCTGCTCAGAAGAGGAGGAGGGAAGCAAGGGTAGATGAGGCCAGTATGGCCAAGGAGGCGGAGGAGGGGGAAGTGGAGGAGGCCCCAGGAAAAATGATTGCCCCAGAAGTGGTGGACATCGCCTCAAAGGGCATGGAGGTGGTTCCAGTCGTGGCGGCGATCGCCGCAGGGGTCGCGAGGGCCGCCGTTGAAGTGCAAGCAGAAGATGGGGCAACTGGCCCTGGGCCAAGGAGGGAAGAACAGCCCCAGGGGGGACCTACACCCCAAGGAGTGGGAGTTAGTCTGACCACAGCGATCTACCACGCTCGGGCGGTGGCGGGGCGGCTGGAGGGAGAAGAAGGCCCAGCCAGAGCAGGGGCAGACCGCTTGGTGGGAATTGTAGAAGAGGCAGCCTTGCGCTCGGCATCCAGGTTCAACGAAGCTGAACTGCTGAGGGGGTTATGCTCCGCCCAAATGGAGGTAACCACCTTGGCAGGGGCTCTGTTGAGGAAGGCTGGGGCTGCCAAACTCAAGGCTGATGAGGCCAAGGCTCAGCTTGCCAAGTTGAAGAAGGAGAGTGCAAGCTGGGAGAGCACCCACGCTGATCTGCAAGCGGTTAAGGTGGAGCTGGAGAACACACGCTGCCAGGTTGTGTCGCTCGAGTTCCAACTGGCTGGCGAGCGAAAGAGGGTGGATGAGGCCCAAAAAGCTTGCGCAGTTGCGATCGAACGCCATGAAGAAGCAATGAGTAGCAATGAAGAGCTGGTCAGGCAGAAAGATGAGGCAGATGTCAAGATTGGCGATCTGCAGAAGGAACTGGAGAGCGAGCATGCCAAGGTCGTGGAGGAGAGCGGGAAGCTACAGAAGGAGTTGGAGGCAGAGAGAGGGAAGGCGACGGTGGAGAAGGAGAGCCTGAAGAAGGAATTGGAGGAGGAGAGGGCAAAGACTGCGTCTGAAAGGGCGACCCTGCAGAAGGAGCTGGACGAAGAGAGGGCGAAGGCAGCCTCTGAGAGGGCGGCTTATCCCGATCTGTGCATCGCAGCAGTGGAGCGATTCAAAGGGTCTGCTGAGTTTCAGATGGCAGTTGATGCCGTCGTCGCCAACAGCTTGGCTAGGTAAGAATCTGGGGGGCGGGCCCATCGAGGACGACTGCTGGAGGCAGAACTGAAGCAGAAGTTATTGAAAGCTTCCAGCAGTCAGACTTTTATAAACACAAAATGGCTGAGTTCTGGGACAGTGGCTGGAAGATGTTCAAACATAGAGCTGAAGAACTGTTCCCAGACTTAGACCTCAGTAGTGTAACAATTGGTGAGGACGATGTGGCCCAAACCCCCCTAGATGAGGGTATTGAAGAAGAAGACCTCATCTCTAGTGAGGAGGAGTAATTGGAGAAGAAGGAGAAGGAGACTTTGCACAGACATTGTTTTTGTTTTGTTTTGTTTGTTTTCTTTTTTTTTTTTTTTTTTTTTTTTTTTTGTTTGAATTGTTGTAAGGAACTTATGTACAAAGTTGTGAATAAATAAAATTTCAGTTGTGTTTTACATTTGACTGTTTTTGCTTATGCGTCTGAAATGGATGAAAACTTGTGACAAAAACTTGTGGTAGACTTGTGATAAAAACTGAAATTAGGAATTCCTCAAGAGAGAGTGGGATTGAAATTGTTAATAAGAACTGAGTGGAGAGTAAAGTTAAGGACTCCTTAATGCAGAGTAAAATTGGACTTGTAATAAAAACTCAATGCAGAGTAAAGTTAAACTTGTAATAAAAACTCAATGCAGAGTAAAGTTAAAACTTGTGATAAAAACTCAATGCAGACTCAATGCAGAGTAAAGTTAAACTTGTAATAAAAACTCAATGCAGAGTAAAGCTAAAACTTGTAATAAAAACTCAATGCAGAGTAAAGTTAAACTTATAATAAAAACTCAATGCAGAGTAAAGCTAAAACTTGTTAAGGCAGAGTGAAATTTAAAATGTAATAAAATTACGAGTTTGTGTTTGCCACATTGCTCAAGTAAGTTAGTGGTTTATGGAGTGAGGCTTGGCTTGTGAGGAGGAGAGGGCTAACTTGTGAGAGTTTGATTGAGAAGAAAATAACCTGTGTCTGACCGTAAAACTATGGCGCTCGGTCTGGCTAAGAGTTGTTAGGCAAGCCGAAGTGCTCAGTCTGGCTGAGGCTTTTAGTGCTTAGTCTGGCTGAGGCTCTTGTAGTGCTTAGCCTGGCTGAGGCTTTTAGTGCTCAGTCTGGCTGAGGCTCTTGTAGTGCTCAGTCTGGCTGAGGCTTTTAGCGCTCAATTTGGCTGAGGCTTTTGTAGTGCTCAGTCTGGCTGAGGCTTTTGTAGTGCTCAGTCTGGCTAAGGTATTTAGTGCTTAGTCTGGTTGAAGATTTTAGCGCTCAGTCTGGCTGAGGCTCTTGTAGTGTTCAGTCTGGCTGAGGTTTTTAATAAGTGCTGCAAATGAGAATGTTATTGAGACAACACACAGATAGCTAAGGTATAGAATTGTTGTCATGGACAGTGTAATCCAGTCGATCCAAGTTTTACATTATGTAACAAAAAGAAAATACAACGACTGAGCAATACAACAGTAGGAACTTATTGAAAGTAACGCTTTAGGTGTTCAGCGTTCCAGGGATGGAGAAGATCTCGACCTTCCATGTCCTGAAGTCGGTAAGTGCCCGGTCGTGGTCGGGCTTTCACAATGTAAGGTCCCTCCCATTTGGCTGCCAGTTTACCCTCAGTCGGATTTTTAGTGGCAAGGGTTGCTTTTCTCAAGACAAGGTCCCCTACAGCGAACTCCCTCGGTCGGACTTTGCGGTTGTAGTGTGTTCTCATTTTCTGTTGGTATGAGGCCAGTCTGACAGCAGTGGTTTCTCTGAGTTCTTCAATTAGGTCCAGGTCTGCCTGACGGAGCTCTTCCGTTAGTGCTGGATCCGGATGTAAAACTCTAGGGGTAGGCAGACCGACTTCTACCGGAATAACTGCCTCAGCACCGTATGTTAAGCGGAAAGGAGTTTCCCCAGTGGGAGTCCGAGCTGTAGTTCAGTAAGCCCAAAGTACATTTGGTAGTTCCTCAGCCCAAAGCCCCTTAGCAGCTTCTAGCTTGGTTTTGATGATCTTCAGAAGAGAACGATTGGTGATCTCAACTTATCCATTGGCTTGGGGGTGACCGGGGGAAGAAAAACATGGTTGAATTTGAAGGTCTGCATAGAACTTCCTGTACTTGGCGTTGTCGAATTGTTTACCGTTGTCGGAAACAATGGCCTGAGGAATGCCAAATCTGCAAACGATCGATTACCAGATGAACTTGGTTGTGTTCCGCTCGGTAATGGTGGCAAGGGGTTCTGCCTCTACCCATTTAGTAAAATAATCAATGGCTACAATGGCAAATTTGGTCTGGCCTCGGCCGGTAGGTAAAGGGCCAACTAGATCGATCCCTCATTTGGCAAATGGGTAGGGGGTGCAAAGTGTGATCAATTCAGTGGGAGAAGCATGTGGGATATTGGCAAAACGCTGACACTTATCACATTTGAGCACGAAGTCAACCGCATCTTGGTTAAGAGTAGGCCAGAAATATCCAGTGCGAAGTATCTTGTGGGCCAGGGACCTGCCGCCTGAGTGATTGCCGCAGATACCCTCATGAATTTCTTGTATCACATAAGTTGCTTGAGTCGGACTGAGGCACCGCAGATAGGGCGTGAGAAACCACGTTTGTACAAAATACCGCTGACGAGGATGTAATTGGACGACCGGGCCCTGACTTTGGCGGCTTGCTGTTGGTCGTCTGGGAGTTCTCCTGTTGTCAGAGATAGGAAGATGTCCGACGCCCAAGGGATGGGCTCATTTTGGAGGAATTGTATTTCGTGCTAGTCGGGACAGATGGCGGGGTGGGATAGGTATTCTAGGCGGACACCACGGCTGAGGTTGGACTGGTCTGCGGAAGCCAACTAAGCCATCTCATCTGCCTTAGAGTTTTCTGCCTGAGGAATGTGCTTGATGTGGAAGGAATTGAAGAGGCGAACAAGGGGAAGTGCAATATCCCTGTAAGCCCGCATTGTATCCTCCTTGGCATCAAATTCTCCTGTGATCTGTCCGACGATGAGCTGGGAGTCGCTGAACACTCGGATGTGGCTGACACCAATATCCCTGGCTAGGCAAAGACCTGCAATCAATGCCTCATATTCGGCCTCATTGTTACTGGCCTCAAATAGGAAACGGAGAGCGCATTTGAAATAACCACCCTTAGGGGCAGTGAGGATGAGGCCAGCCCCACTACGTTCCCTGCGGGATGATCCGTCAAAGTTGAGAGTCCAAGAATGAGGGTCTTCTGGTTCGATGGGAGCTGGTGGGGGTGTCACGGCAGTGGTTGGGTTAGGATTAGTGAATTCCAGGATGAAATCGGCGATAGCTTGCCCCTTAATTGCTGTTCGAGGCCGGTAAGAGATGTCAAACTGGCTGAGTTCCACTGACTATTGCATGAGTCTGCCCGAAAGTTTTGGTTGCTGCATGACCTTCTTCAAGGGTTGGTCGGTGAGGACCACTATGGAGTGGGCTTGGAAGTAAAGACGGAGTCGTCTGGAGGCGGTGACCAAAGCCAAGGATAATTTTTCTAACAGAGGGTAGTTTTGCTCCGCTCCCCTAAGGGCCCGACTGATGTAGTAGACCGGTCGTTGGATAGAGCCGTCTTCCCTGATAAGAGCTGCACTGACAGCGGTGTTGGATACAGCTAGATAGAGGAAGAGGGGCTCGCCCGTAATTGCCTGTGAAAGGAGGGGAGAATTAGCCATGCACTGCTTCAACTGTTGAAAAGCCTCTTCGGATTCAACCGTCCATTCGAAAGTTTGCCGAAGAACTTTGAAGAATGGCAGGCATTTATCCGTTGCGCGGGAAATGAAGCGGTTAAGGGCTGCAACTCGGCCAGTGAGTCTTTGGACCTCCTTAACTGTTCTGGGTGACTGCATCTCGATCAAGGCCTTGATCTTTTTAGGGTTAGCTTCAATGCCCCGCTGTCTGACCATAAAACCCAAAAACTTCCCAGATCCTACGCCGAAGGCGCACTTCTCTGAGTTGAGCTTTATTTGGTACTTGCGGAGGGTGGTGAAGGTTTCTCGCAGGTCAGTCAGATGATCAGTGGAGAGTTTGCTCTTGACCAGCATGTCGTCGACATATACTTCCATATTCTGACCTATCTGGTGATGGAAAACGGCATTGACCAACCGTTGGTAGGTGGCCCCAGCGTTCTTCAAACCGAATGGCATCACACGGTAGTGGTAGGTACCTCGGTCAGTAATAAAGGATGTATGTTCCCGATCGGACGGGTGCATCAAGATTTGGTTGTAGTCAGAGAAAGCATCTATGAAGCTGAGCATCTGATGACCGGCCGTGGCGTCGACCAGCAGATCTATGCGGGGGAGAGGATAGCTGTCTTTGGGGCAAGCTCGGTTCAGGTCAGAGTAATCGACACAGAGTCACCATTTGCCATTGTTCTTGCGGACTAGGACCACGTTTGACAACCATTTGGGGTAGTCCACGTTTTTGATGAATTGGGCCTCAAGGAGTTTGTCAACTTTTGCGGCTATAAGAGTATTGCGCTCCGGATGAAAAATACGCTGCTTTTGGCGGTAAGGTCGGAAATAAGGTTCAATGCTGAGGCGGTGAGTTATGAAAGAGGGGTCAATGCCCCGGCATGTCTGAGTGAGTCCAGGCAAATACGTCATTATGCTCGGTCAGAAGGGCAGTGAGGTCAGCCTTAGCTTGGGGGGATAGTTGGCTACCGATCTTAGCCGTTTTAATTGGGTTGATGGGATCAATGGGAACCTCAACGAGCTCCTCCACCGGTTCCCCTCTGACTAGCTCGTCCTCATCTCGCACGTCAAGTCCTTCAATGATCATGGCCTCTTTCAGCTTGGCTTCGTTGAGTGAGGCGACATAACATTCCCTGGCTACGGTCTGCTCCCCCCTTACTGTCCCGACGCCCAAGTCGGTAGGGAACTTTATGGCGAGGTGATAGGTTGAAGTGATAGCTTGGAAAGCGTTGAGGGCCGTGTGTCCAAGGATGATGTTGTAGACAGAAGGACAATCGACCACAAGGAAAGTGAGCAACTTCGTAGTCTGCCGTGGGTATTCGCCGATGGTAATGGGGAGATCGATGGAGCCGATGGAGGTCACCCGATCGCCAGTGAAACCGACCAAAGGGGTTTGGAGGGGCGACAGACTTTCCTCCCCAATCTTGAGCTGGCGGAAACAGTTGAGGAATATGATGTCTGAAGAACTGCCGTTGTCGATGAGAACCCGTCTGACCTTATAGTTGGAGAGGAGGGTAGAAATTATGAGGGGGTCATCATGAGGATAACAGATACCTGTACAGTCGGCGTCCGTGAAGGTGATGGACTCTGTCCACTGCTTTGGCTGTTTGAAGGGTCGGTCTACCGTGGCAACTGCTTTGTCTGAGCCTTGCCTTATCTTTCTGAGTTCTACCTTCTGAGCCGAGCAGGATGGCCCTCCACAAGCAAGGCCACCTGAACTGATTCGGATTTCACCAACTGGCGGAGGGGGATTACCTAGCGGTCTAGGCTATTGTGGTGGGTGATCATGGCCTTGGTGAGGTTGAGCTGGCTGCCGTGGTGGGGTGTGCCGGCGGTTGTTTCTGGGGGGCTCGGTTCTTTTCCTCTGCTGTGGGCGAGTGTGCGTGAAGCAGCTGAGACGCCCCTGACGTATTAGGGCCTCGACCTGATCCTTGAGGTTAATGCAGTCATCAGTGTTATGGCCATGGTCCTAGTGGAAACGATAATATTTGGACTGATCTTTCCGATTTGAAGGGGTCCATGAGGGTAGGGGCCATTTGAGAGGGTAGTCCCGTTGGATCTGGTTGAGGACTTGTTCCATGGGAGAATTAAGGGGGGTGTACCGCCCGAACCGACCGGGCGATTGGGCTAGTGCCCACCGGTCAGCGCGGGGGGGTCGGTCTGTATAGTGGGGTGTTTGGCTATTATACTGGGTGTTTCTGGGTTCTGAGACTTTTCTCTTTTCCCTGGGAGCTGGGTTTTTTGCTATTGGATCCTGCCGAGCGGCTAGTGAATCTTCGGCATTCATGTACTTCTGGGCTTTGGAGAGCAGGGCTGCCATGGAGGTCGGGGGGTTTTTGGAAAGGCAGAAGAGGAAACCGGACGATCGTAGCCCAGCCATGAAAGCCATGAGGATGACCTTGTCATCGTTTTTCGCTACTTGCAGGGCTTCAATGTTGAAGCGGGTAACGAAACTGCGCAGCGACTCCCCCTCGGTCTGACGGATGTTGAGGAGTTGGGTTGCCGAGCGGCGTTGGCGCTGGGCTCCAATGAAATGGCTAAGGAAGGAGTCGCTGAGGTGTTGGAAAGTGGAAATAGAGTCTGCTGCTAACTGACTGAACCACAGTCGAGCTGACCCCTTTGTAGACACCCCATTTTTGACCATCCTCAAGGCTTGGACGTCACCGCTTGAACACTCGGTGATCATCCATGTTTGTGTTCGTCTTGAGTTCCCGGAGGTCTCGGCTACAGGCCTTGCCTCAGGATCTCTCGACTCGGCTGTTTCATGTCTGGTTTTGCACCAAACACTTGTGTTTTGCCTTGGAGGGGCAAGGAATGGCTTGTGGGCCATCCCCACACTCCACCTGCCATGGCTTGAGGCCACTGGCTGTGTTTTGTTGCCACCAGCCAAATGTTTGGCCGGCCGGCACTATAGATGGCCGTCCGGCTATCTTTTTTTGGTCAATTGCACTTTTGGCCGGCCGACTACTGTGCATCTGCTTTTGCAGATATTTTTGTGCAGCTGGCATGCACTTGGCTCCCCTCCATACATGTGTATGGAGGGATCTCCCTCTTGTTTAGCTTGTCTTGTAAGCTTACAAGATTGAGCTCTATAAGAGGGAACCTCTTCTCTTTTGTTTAGGGTTAGCAAAACATAGAGAGGAGAGCTCTGGTTTTTAGGGTTAGTATAGTTGTATCTATTTCTATCTCTATCTCCCTCTCTTTTTGCCTTAAGGTGTTTTAGTCTTATTTTTGCACACAAACACCTAGAGTTACACCTTCCTTGAGCTACTGAGGTACTAAGGAGCTATTTTCAGAGGTTTTGAGCTAAGGAAAGCAGCTGGAACTCCATCCTTGAAGGGGTCTACAAGGGTAAGACTTTTGTCCCTTTTTACCCCATTTTTGCATTGTATTTTAGCCTACCTTAACTCTGTTTTCGAGCTTAACATATAACATAGAAAAGTTTTGTTTTTTCTTGCTCTAAATAGTTGCTTAAGGGTGTTTCAAGCTTTGGGGTTGTTGGCCCCTCTTAAGGCTTGTTTGGCCCTTGTTTTGTGCCATTTTGGTTGAGCTCCGGGACCATTGTGTTTGGGCCTCCTCACCACTGAAATCTTGAGGGATTTCAGAGGTGAGGATGGTACCTTGAGGTCCTAGGAAGGAGAGGGCCACCCCCTCTCCTTGTTGTCCTTGAAAAGGGCTATTTTTGCCTCTTGAGGGAGCATCTAGTTTAAGCGTGTGTTGACCATGCCTTGACTGATATTTATGCTTATTTTGTCATTAAATAGCATTGTGTTGAGTTGGTTTAGACACACCTTGCATGTCTTGCATACATGTCTTGTAATGCCATTATTTAGCCTTAACATGTCTTATGCTTTGGGCCCTTGTTCTAGCATGTTTTTGGCTAATCTTTGTGAAGCTTCCATGCTTATTTTGGTATGCTTGAAATCTTTTTTGGGTTGCTTTGGTCGACCATGGCATGCTTTGTATAGCTACCTTACGTTTTGGCTTGTTAGCCTTGAGTTTTGGACCATGTTGCATGCTATGCTTATCTTGTTCAATTGGTTTGGCACCTTTATAGCATGATTTTCAGAGCTTACCTTGCATGCTAATTGTCCATGTTTACCTCCTTTTAAGTGTGCTTAGAAGTTGTCCCTTTATGCTTAGGAATTGGACCATATTTGCACGCATGTGTGTATGTGTTTTGGACCTCACTTCCATAGCATTGGCCACTGTTTTGGACCTAGTTTAAGGCTGTCCAATTGGTGTAAGCCCCTCCCTTAGCATGTGTTGCATGCTTACCTTGTGTGTTGTCGCATGCTTGGTCTCATTTGTATGATGTTGCATGCCTTGCATGCTTGTATGTTTAGATTACATCTCGCATACTTGTAGGTTGCATTGCTCCATGTCTTACATGCTTCTTTAGGTTGTGTGCCTAACATGAATTGTTTGCTTGCATTGCCCATATTGCATACTAGGCTCACATGCTTAGGATTGCCTTGCATTGGCATGCATGCTTCGCCTCTTGAGTTGAGCATGATAGAGGTTGAGCCCCCTTTGTTTGCTTATGTGCATTGCATTCCATATCAAGATGCACTCTTGATTCTTTGGGCCATCATGCATGGAAATGCGTGATTGGTGGTCTGAGAATCGAGGCCCATCCTCCTTTGAGTCATACACATGATAAGGAGTGTGGTTGGTGCATACATTGCTTGAAATGCATTGCCATACCAAGTATTGTCCTCTGCTACTGTCAAATCAGTTTCTGCAGGGAGATTTGGCCGGCCGGCCATCTTTAGTGCCGACCGGCCATCCATTAGTGGCCGATAACTCAATTTGTGGCCGGTGATCATTATACATGGCCGGTGGCCAATCCCCTCAGCCGGTGGTGTCCCACAGTATTTAGAGAAGCATCCCTGGGACTTGTGCAGTTTTTAGAGGAGCAGAACAGTCAAAGCAGAGGCAGCTTGTGCATGGCAGTGGCTTCCGAGCAGAATCGAGCACGCATCGCATCAGACCCTCTTCCTGAGGTTGTTTATTGCTTAAATTAGATTAATTAATTTTCTTAATTAATTAGGCGGTCTGTAATATTTAATTAGCTTGTTAGTTAGTTAAATTGTATTATTCTTTCGGCCTCTCCGAACGAGGGCAAATTTGTAATAAGTGTGTGTGCATGTGTGCATGTCTTCCAACCCCCACTTATTTCTTCCCTTTTACTTACCTGCTTTGATGGTTAGTATTATGGCATATTTACTTTAGCATCCTTATGCTATGTATGCGTGCATCATTCATCAGTATTGCATGCACCGAGCTCGGTGCATCATGCTAACTGCATAAGTATTTCAATTCCAAATTGAATACGTGCTATCTGTGCATTTCGCATGTCATCCTTAGATTAGCCGAGCCTATTCCAGTGACATTCTGTATGCGCTGCATTAGCCACTTAACATGGACTTGGATCATGCATGATTACTAACATGTTCTTTGTTTTGGCTCGGAGTACATTGTAAGTATTTTATGCTTTAGCATCTCGCACGAGTGTGAATGTTAACATGACAGCATGCTTACCATGTGGCTATATGCTTATGTGCTAAACTGTCTAAATGCCTGTGGGTGAAGGTTGGATTGTTTGAATTGGAACAATTCATTGAAATCCGTTTTTTAGCCTACTTACGAGTAGCAAACCTTTTTTAAAACAAACATGAAATGTTTTGTTCCAATTTAGGCGATTTGGTCTATACTTGTTTGCTGTGCGCATAACATAGTAATTCTAGGCTAATAACCGGAACAAGAACACATAACGTTTTCAAAATTAGATATCACGGTTAGTAGAGGCCGATCTTCGGATCGGGTGAGAAAGGGTGCTCATAGCTGACCTTCCCCAATCGTACCCAAGCTCCCTAGCCAAGGCAACTTTGGTGATGACGGACACGTGGCCTTTGGCACCGAGTCAGGGTTTCCTAAATTCCCTCATTAAAAATATTTAGGTGGCGACTCTGTATCTGGCAAAGCAGTCCATGTTTGGTACTTCTTTCAAAAATCTGTTTTCTCAAAACGATTTGCCGGATTTGGACTCTTTGGTTCAGATTTAGAACTGTGACAAATTGAGTCCGAACTGTAGCACTGAGGTCCCTCGCGGACTTGTTACAGTTTCTGGCGACTCTGCTGGGGAGTTAGAGAGCTTGACTTGAACTCGTGATATCCTGTTTTTTTTTTCGCTTATGTGTCTCTTTGCATTGCATGTGCATTGGTGCGCCTAGGACACCGTGTTGGCCATCTGCTATTCCTGAGCGGTTTACCGGAGGCTCACTTCGAGAAGCGTGCCATAAGGCTGACCGGTTGCGGGCTCTGCCAGTATGGGAACACAAGCCCCGGTTTTACCGGGGCACCCTTTTGACCATTCGGCCTAGTGCATAGTCGGAATCCATAGTGACCATTCCAAAGATAGGACAGGTTGCTTACCCGATATAGGTTGTTTGAAACCGCTGCGTGCGTAGTGAAACCCTAGCTCCTGACAAAATAGGACAGGGAAATCCTACCCCAACATAGGGGTGTTTTGGTTCTCTTTTACTTGCTATGTGCTTTTAGAGTGTACCTCTACAGGGAACGCGCATATCAATTTGCAATTTTGAGTATCAAGCCCGAGGGCACCAGTGTCAGTTTGTGGGAATCAGTTATATCTGTGGGTATCCGATTCAGTATTTTGAGGCAGTGATTCTGGGGAACAGTGATCAGTAGTAGAGTACAGTTGTTCGGCTACACCTGCGTTTGATCCGTTTGGGCTGAAATGCTGCTTGTTTTTCCTTTCAGTTCAGGAGCGTTGATACAGAATAGTTAGTATTCCCCCTTGCTGAGGCAAGACAGATATCTGACCTGTCAATCACCGTTTAGTACAGCAAGATTTATGATGACGCAGAATTCGGAAGAGATTGTGGTTATGACAGCCGCATTAGATCAAGAAATCACTCTGCAAAGTGAGACCAATGTCGATGTGCCACATCCGCCCAGGTCGCCTGCTGCGCACCCGGTTTGGACCCCCCAGTTGTATCAGGCTCGTGAGCCCACCACATTCGAATTAATGGAGATGATAGGTGACCTCCAGAGGTCCATGGCGGATCTCGCCTACGGAATGTCAGCTTTGCCACCAGCTGCACCATATGCCGGGAATTTTATACCCCAGGAGCCCCCATTGTTGGGACGGATTGTGATCGAGCTTAGCCAATCGGAGATGGCCTCCAACTATAACAATGACGTATCATCATCAACCCAAACCCTCGATCAGGCTGAGGCCAGAAGTAAAGACAAAGTAAAGGCAGATGCCGATCCCATTGAACAACTGCTGTGGGCAGTCGAGGCTTTGAAAGCCGGGGGGATGAACAAACAACAAGTATTCGCAGTCCTGACCAAGACTGTGGATGATGTTTTCCTCGCTCCAATTGAAGGCAGTACCAGCCAGTCAGAAAACCAGGATAGGCCCCGTCATGCCAGAACAGTTCCTTCCGCTCGCAACCCTGCACCCGGGAAAGATCAGAAAGTCAAGGCAGTGCCTGCCAACCCTTTTGCTAGCGCGTCTAGCAAGAATTCTCAAACTTCAAAGTACCTGCCCCGAGGGCGCAGGGTCTTCCATGCTCTTTACATGCCGTTGTCAAAGGCACTTCAGATCCTGGCCGAAAGAGGGCATCTTAAACCCCTGGAACCCAGGCCTCTCCCAAAGAATCTCCCTCCCACACATGATGCTGCTTTGTACTGTGCGTACCACCAGCAAACAGGACTGTAGACACCCTATTTTTGACCGTCCTCAAGACTTGGACGTCACCGCTTGAACACCCGGTGATTATCCATGTTTGTGTTTGTTTTGAGTTCCCGGAGGCCCCGGCTGCGCGCCGTGCCTCAGGATCTCTCAACTGGCTTGTTTTGTGCTTGGTTGTGCACCAAGTACTTGTGTGTTTTTGCATTTGAGGGTAGGGGAAGGCTTGTTAGCCATCCCTAAAGCCCACCGGCTGCCCCACACCTCCACCGGCACTCCCTAGTGGCCATCGGCACTCTTTTATCCAAATCTTTGGCCGGTCGGCACTATATGTTGCCGACCGGCACTTTTTTGTGCCGGTGACGTTTTTGACTGGCCGGTGACCCTTCTGAACCCCCCTGAGGATGGTGCATGCCAGCTGTGCCAGCTGGATTACACCATCTCTCCTCCCCGTGCATAGGAGTGGCCCATATGCACCTTTGACCCCCCCTAAAGCTTCTAGAAGCTTGAACCCTTTTGGCCAAGCTTCTTGGAGAAGCTTGGCCAGCTGTTTTGGCTTCTCCAAGAAGCCTTGCACCCCCTTTGTCCCTTGACCCCTTTCCTCTTGCTTAGCCATTAAGCTTAGAGCCTTTTGTTGCCTATATAAGCAAGCCTTCTCTCCCTTTGTAGAGGGTTAGACATTTAAGGGCAAAACCAGAGCTTATACATATATTTCTCTGATATACATCCATATATATCTATATCTCCCTCTCTCTCCTCTTGTGTGTGTGTTTTTGGACCAAAAAGTGTGATTTCACCTCACTTTTGCACCATTACACACACTACTACACCTTAATCCGAGATTGAGGGACTTGGAGGTTTGTTTATTGTGATTTTGGATTGACTTTGATCATTAGAGAGTGGCTGCTCCACCTGTTCTTCAAAGGATCTTCAAGGGTGAGCTTGTTACTTTAGTTTCCCCATTCTTGCACTAGCTTTCTACCCCTCTTGCTTTGTGTTTTTGGATTTGTGTTCAACATAAAAAAGACTTGTTTTTCCTTGCTTAAGAACATTCATCAAGGTTGTTTTGTGGTTTGGGTAGAGTCTCACCCTCTTAGGCCTTGTTTTGGCCATTTTGGAGCCTTTTCTTGAGGCCTTGTGTACTTGGTGTTCTTGGTCTTCTCACCACTGAAAACCAGTGGGTTTCCAGTGGTGAGGAAGGTACTTTCAAGTCTTAGATGGGGGAGGGACACCCCTCTCCCCCTTGTCCTTTGCTTGCCTTTGTATTTGACCTATGAGGTAGCATGTGTGCATGCTTGCATTTGGCTTCATTTCAGAACTTTTTGGGGTGTTTTAAGTCATGTTATACCTCTGTCCAAGGTTGGTTTCGTGGCCCTTAACATGCTTCCCATACTTGCTTTGTAATGTTCCATTTTGCTTAGAGACATGCCATGTGTTTAGCCTCATGTATCCCCATGTTTTTAGCTTAGCATCTTGAAGATGTTGGTCTTGATTTGCCATGTTTTAGGGCTGTGAGCCACTGATTTTGCCATGTATAGTGTGCTTGACATGGTTGTTTTGTATTTTAGGCTTGTAAGTCTCATGCATTTTGGTTCCTAGCATGTTCAACATTGATCATCCTCATGATTTGGCATCATTTGTGACCCCATTTCAGTCCATAAATCATGTGTGTATGTTTACATATGTGACCATTTTCATGCTTCAAGGATGTCCCCTTTTATGTCTAGGATTTGGCATTGTGTATGCTTGCATGATTAATACATTTTGGGGCTGCCATATGTGGGTTTTGGGTGTCATTTTGCATGATAAAAGTCTGTTTTTGGTTGTTAGATGCATGCCATGAGTGGCCTTGATAATGGTAGTAAGGTACTCTCTTTGGTGCCCTTGGTTTTGGGCCTATTGCCTTGCATGCTTGCATGAGTTTTGGTCATCTTTTTGGGTATGTTTTGCCACTGTTTTAGGGAGGTTTGAGGGCTGTCCCATTGTAGCTTAGTCTACCATTGCATGTTTAGTATATGTGTGTTGCATGCTTAGTCAACATGGTCTTGACATAAGACAATCCTATTGCCTTAGGTGTTCATGTTTGTATCACACTTTGCATTGTGCATGCTTAGTATTGTATACTTCCCATGATGTGTTACATAGCATTTGGCATGCCTTACACTTTTGTGTCATGTTGCATTGTTGATGCATGTTTGCATGGATTGCATTTCATTACTTGGTTTGGGGTGTCAAACCAAGTGTGGGAAATGAGGGGTGTTTGTACTCCAAGTGACAAAACACACCTCAATTCCCATGTCACTAAGGCCCTTGACTTTGGCATGATAGGGACTTAGTTATCATTGTTGTGTTGCATGCATTTTTACAATGAAATGCAACCTTGGTATCTTAGGCTATCATGCACCAAGGTGCACAATTGATAGCCCTAGAACCAAGAGCCATGTTTCCTTGAGTCCCATTCATGATAGGGAGCATTGGCCATGCATAAATATGCTCAAAAATCCAATACCATGCACTGCTGCCTGCTGTTGCTGTCAAACTGTCTTCTGCAGGAATTTTGTGCCGACCGGCAGTAAAGAGTGCCGACCGGCACTGTATTTCTGGCCGATAGAATATTTTGTAGCCGGTGACCACCACAAGTAGCCGGTGGTAGTTTCCTCCAGCCGGTGGCACTCAGCAGAACACAAGGAAGGTTTCCAAGGACTTTGGTATTTTTTGGAGAGACGGGGCAGTAAAAACAGAGGTGGCAGTGGCACGGTGTAGGCTTTTCCGGGCAAGTCGCAACGAGCATGCATCATTCGCGCATCCCGAGGCAGGGCTGAGGCCCCCTTTCCTTTATTTACTTGATTTAATTTTAGTAATTAGAATCTTGTAATAATTTATTCATTTATTCTTTGGACTGTATTATTCTTTTGGTCCCTCCGAGTGAGGGCGCATTTGTAATAAGTGTGTGTGAGTGGGTGTATGTCTTCCAACCCCCAGTTCTTTCTACCCTTTTATTTACCTGCTTATGATGGTAGATTAGGGCACATCTAAATTAGCATACCTTATGCAATGCATGCGTGCATTCATGCATTTGTTTACATACATCGGGCTCGGCACATCATACAAACTGCATCGTACTTTCAATTCCAAATTGAATACGTGATAGTTGTTGTATTTCATGTGCCATGCTTAGGATAGCCGGGCCTGTCTAGATTACATTCCGTATGCGATGCATTAGTCACTTAACATAAACTAGGTCATGCATGTTTTCCTAACCGGTTTCTTGTTTTGGCACGGAGTACGATGTAAGTTTTATGCTTTAGCATGTCACATGTGTGTGAATGTTGCCATAATAGCATGATTACCATGAGGCTAGCTGCTTATGTGATATAACTGCTTGAATGCCTGTGGATGGAGGTTGAATTACCTAACTTGGGACAATGCATTAAAACTGTGAGTTTTAAAGCCCACTAGATAGTGGCAAAACTGTCTTTTCTAAAAGCCCACTTGAGGGTGGCAAAATCTGCATTTTAGCCTACTTACGAGTAGCAAAACATTTTCAAAACAAACATGCAATGTTTTGTTCCAATTTAGGCGATTTGGTCTATACTTGTTTGCTGTGCGCATAACATAGTAACTCTAGGCTAATAACCGAAATAAGAACATGTAATGTTTTCAAAATCGGATATCACGGTTAGTAGAGGCCGGTCTTCAGACCGGGCGAAAGGGGGTGCTCATAGCTGACCTTCCCCGATCGTACCCAAGCTCCCGAGCCAAGTCACTTTGGTGATGACGGACACGTGGCCTTCGGCACCGAGTCAGGGTTTCCTAAATTCCCCCATTTTAAAAATATTTAGGTGGCGACTCTGTATCTGGCAAAGCAGTCCATGTTTGGCACTTCTTTCAAAAAAATCTATTTTCAAAACGATTTGCCGGATTTGGACTCTTTGGTTCGAGATTTAGAACCGTAACATTTGAGTCCTTCGAACTGTAGTGACCCAATATCGAACCAGAACGGGGGGGGATTCGCACTCCTCTCCCCCGGGATGCGTTCGTGGACGTCTACAGTTTCTGGCGACTCTGCTGGGGAATATTAGAGAGCTTGACTCGAACTCGTGATATCCTGTTTTGACTACACATATGTGTTTCTTTGCATTGCATGTGCATTGGTGCGCCTAGGACACCGTGTTGGCCATCTGCTATTCCTGAGCGGTTTGCCGGAGGCTTGTCTTGTCAAGGCATGTCCGTAAGGCTGACCGGTTGCGGGCTCTGCCAGTATGGGAACACAAACCCCGATTTTACCGGGGCACCCTTTTCGACCATTCGACCTAGTGCATATCGAAATCCGTAGTGACCATTCCAAACTAGGACAGGTTGCTCACCCGATATTAGGTTGTTTGAAACCGTTGCGTGCATAGTGAAACCCTAGTTCCTGACAAAATAGGACAGGGAAACCCTACCCCAACATAGGGGTGTATTGGCTCTCATTTATCTGCTATGTGCTTTTAGAGTGTATCTCTACAGGAACACACATGTCAGTTTGCAGGGTTGGGTATCAGGCCTGAGGGCACCAGTAACGGTATTTTGGGGAATAAGTTATCTGTGGGTACAAGGTTCAGACTTGGGGGCAATGATTCAGAAACAGTGATCAGTATTTGAGGAACAGTGTATCGAGTTCAACGTGTTATCTAAACTGTGTGTTGTATGTTTATTTTATGCCATTGTGCTGTCCAATTGTCTGTTTATTTATATGCTTTATTTGTCTTTTTATTAGGGTAGTTGGGCACGATTGCTACCGACCCGATAGATATCCCCCAAGCACCCTGGATTAGAGGACGTCGACTCCTTCGATCTGAGGATCTGATAGACGGACAACCAGTGTACTACTCACTACCCCCGGTTACTAGACGGAGATCAGTCAGGCAGAGGACATCAGTACAGCAGTCAGTTCAGAGGGCCTTATCTACCCCACCTGTGTTCAGTAGGGATCAGGATTCTGTGTCACCAACAGAGGAAGAATATATACCAGTAATCCAACCAGAGCAGGATAGTATGGCTAGTTTGGAAGAAATGGTGCGCCACCTCCAAGAGAGTATGAAAACAATGCAGCAGGATGCCGTCCGTCAGGCAGAATTCTCCAGGCAACAGGCTACAGTTGTGAGGGAACAGGCAGAGACGATTGCCAGACTAGAACAGCAAACCGGAGCATCTACTTCGCATCAAGTTCCCCCCCCCCACCAGGAGCTCCAAACCTTGGGGAGACAGCCAATGTTCAGAATGATACAAAACTGCCCACGGGACCACCCCCACCTCTAGCCCCGCCTCAAATCCAACCCCAGCTATCAAAGACGCCCACCAACCTACTGGACTCTCCCTTCGAGTTCGAGACTGATTCTACCGCACTGAAACTGAGCAAGCTTGAAAAGCTGTTCAAGAGATCCCAAGGGGTCAAGACTATCCCCGATATTGAAGATGGTTATACTGACGCAGCTGTGACGCTGCCCGACAGATTCAAAATGCCTCATATTGATCGGTTCGACGGGACCGGGGACCCCATGGTGCACTTAAGATTGTTTTCAGATGTCCTAAGGCCAATGGGCCTCAGTAGGCTTCAGAAGTTGTCTTTGTTTGGCCGGACCCTGTCGGGTGTGGCGGCTATATGGTATGCCAAGTTGGAGGATAACGTCAAGAGGAATTGGGATGAAATGGCTGAGGCCTTCATCGCGTAGTACTCATACAACACACAGATTGAGATTACGACCCGTGATCTCGAGACGACTAGACAAGAGCCTAAGGAAAGTTTCTCAGAGTTTGTAACCAGATGGAGGGCCAAGGCTTCGATGATGACCTTGAGGCCTACAGACAAAGACCAAATTCGGATGATTGTGCGCAATCTCCAACCGAAGTTGATGCAAAGGATGATAGTACTCCCCTTTCCTACTTTTTCTGACCTGCATGAAATGGGGGTGCAGATTGAGGATGCCTTGAAGCAAGGCTTGATCGATAACGACCGGGAGCAACCTCGACGAACTTTCAATCGCAGTAGCAATGCAGGCCCGAGTGGCGTTACGACTACAAGAGCTCAGGAAGTGAGCATGGTCACCGCCAACCCCCCTCCAAGAAATACAGCAGCTTCACCATTCTCCGGTGCGTCCGGAAGCAACCCGCAAACAACCAAATACCCACCCAGAAACACCAGAACCTTCGCCCCACTTTATATGCCCCTATCCAAAGCTCTGGGGGTTTTGATCAAAAAAGGGCATCTGAAGCCCATGGAGCCGCGGCCCCTACCAGAAAAACTCCCTCCTACCCATAACCCAGCCAAATATTGTGCATTTCACCAACAGCACGGCCATGATACCGACCTGTGTTTCCGGTTACGTCATGAGATTCAAGATCTCATCGATAACGGGGTGATTCTGCCTCCGGAGAAACCCAACGTTACTACAAACCCTCTCCCCGCACATAACCAAGCTCCACCGCCCAAAAGACTCAATTTTATCCATACCTGGGCCGTGTCCTACGACCCTAGCATTTATATCACACCTGCCCACCTGCCTAAACCAGAGGTGTTCCTCCCTGATTGCACCGACCTGTGCATGATAGACATCTCCAAAAGCCAGCCCAAGCCAGTAGTGGTGACTGTCAAGAACAGGAGAGAGGAGATCCCAAAGGAAAAACAGGTTGTTGAGCCAGAGTCTGCGGAATCTGGGGGTTGTACTAAGAAAGCATATAGTCCGGGTGACTATATTTCGTCAATAGGCCAAGATAGGCCCGGAGTGGAATTGCCAACAGAGGCAGAGTTATGTGTAATTCAAGGAGAGAGTCTGGGACCGGGAACAGATGGTGTAACAGCTATAGGGGAGGACCTCGCCGATCTCCAGTTTTACAGTGACCAAGACCCAGTGGATGCGGCAGTCGCATGGTTCGATTATGAGGATTCAGCAGAAGTTACCGGGTGGTTGGACGATCAACCCGATGTGATAGGAGAGTTTCAGTCAGAACAAGGCCCAGCAGGGGTGAGAATATCAGTAACGGCCGGGAGGGTCGAAAAGCAGAACACATCGCCGGGGAGCGCCGGTGTCGAGAATTTCACCCGGGATTGGAACATTTTGAGTACAGAGATAATCGAGCAGTCAGCTATGTCAGAACAAGTAAGTTTTGAAGATTCCGAGAGAATTAGGAAGGCAACGGCCCATGTGGGAGTTGAAACTGCTGTGTGCACAGGGACCGAGAATACTGCAGGTATGTGGACGGAAGGTGCTGCGAGCGCAAAAACAGTCACGCCAGAGTTGGACAGATGTTTATCAGCTGCTGATGGTATGTGGTGGGAGGATGAGGATTTATGCCTCGCCCATACAGACGAAGATTGGGGAAACAACCAGCCTGATAACACTTGGTACCTTGGAGAGGTAGATCACATGACACGGAGTGGGCGGTATTTCAAACCTCCACACTTAGATCAGCCAGAGGCTTCTGGGAAGGATAGAGAGGCTGAAAAGCAAAAAGAAAAGCAACTTGAGGAGGAGGCTGTACTCAAACAGCTTAAAAAGATACAAGCAGACATCTCTATATGGGGACTGCTCATGGCATCACGGGTGCATAGAGAGGCTGTCTTGTCAGCCATGGACAAAGCAAAGCTTTCAATAGAAACCACGCCAGAGCAGCTGGTAGGATTGGTCTTTCCGGGGGGAGCCACCCCGATGCTGACATTTTCCGACAAGGAATTGCCACCCGAGGGGACAGAGCATAACAAGCCCCTCTACATTTCTGTGGAGTGTAGGGATAAATGGATACCGGTGGTACTTGTTGATACCGGGTCCGCTATCAACGTTTGCCCGGCAAGAACGGCATACGCAATTGGTTTGAAAACCGCAGATTTTGTACCAACAGCCCAGGTTATCCGGGCATACGACAACACAAGTAGAGAAGTGATGGGAACCGTAAAAGTTCGGACAAAGGTCGGGCCCGGGCAGCATGAGATAGATTTCCATGTTTTAGAAGTGCCTGCGACTTTCAACTTGCTTTTGGGGCGGCCGTGGCTGCATCAGGTGAAGGCGGTATCATCTACTTTGCATCAAATGGTGAAATACCCCTATGGAAAGGGAGTAGCCATTGTCTTTGGAAACTCATCAATCCACCCACCACCGGAGGTATCCACGCCTGTTCTAGAAATCGAGCATTGCATGGAAGATATGTTCATATCAGGGTTTACCCTAGCTGAGGCTCAGGTTGTACAAAACATCATGGCTGCTAACGAAGGGATCTATGTCAGTGCCCAAGCAATGTATCTCATGAACAAGCTCCAACATATCCCCGGGATGGGATTAGGAAAGAGCGGCCGCAAAGGCGTTGCAGCATTGGCCAGAGTGCCACATAACCCCCACACCTTCGGCTTGGGTTATCTGCCCACTAAGGAAGATTGGGTGAGAAGAGGAAAAGAAATGGCTGGAAGAGCCAAAGCAAAACAAATGGGAAGACCTTTTGAGTTGATGCATCGGCCCATCCGGGGTACCCTAAACGGACGCTTCGTCCGGGAAGGGGAGGACTTTCCGTTCTGTGGTTTTCCGGAGCCGTGGTTGAACGCAGAGAAGAAGTGCGTGCCGGGTTTCGAAATCTTCTTTGACTTACAAATATCTGGGGATGATGTTGCTGAAGAGCAGACAGACCCAACAGTTGAGGCTGAGCATAGCAAAGAAACGGAGTTTGTGGGTACAGAGTTTGAAATGGGGGTAGCACTGGCATGTCTACTTTCAGATCCTTCGATCGACCAGTTGTGCTCGGGGGATAACTCCTCGGTGTCCATGATCGGAGATGAGACGGCTGCGAGCCAACCAGCAACTATTTTGGATGCATCCATCGCACCCTCCGTCACCTGGCAGTACGAGGAAAGGTTTTTGTCAAGCAGCACCGGGTCAGGTAGTGAGCCGGAATCTGATTCCACTGAGTCTTGTGAGTCGGAATCAGGTTCCAGCTCGTCTGAGTCTGAGTCCGGTATTCCTGGGGGTGATAACCCGAATGCCACAGTCCTGTCCAGGTCGTCTTTTTCTTTCTCTTTTGAGTCTGTTGTAACAGAAGAATTGGACGGTTTGGAAGAACATAATGAGAATGAGGTGACTGTGGTTTCCGAGTACTTTTCTGTGCCTTTGGTTTATTGCTTAAATCAGGACTTTCAAAATTTTGATGAAAACGACGAGGACGAAATTCCTCCGGTTTTGCAACGACTAATTGAACAAGAGCAGGAGAGGTTTGTTAAACCCTTAATGGATGAAATCACTACCGTGAACGTTAGTACTGAGAAGGACCCGCGGCTGGTCCAGATCGGGTCCACGTTGTCTTCGGAGGAACGCGAGCGCTTAGTCGCTTTATTAAAAGATTTCAAAGATGTTTTCGCATGGTCCTACGAAGACATGCCTGGAATCGATCCTGAGATTATACAGCACCGGATCCCTCTTGACCCCGAGGCCCGACCTGTCAAGCAGAAACTCAGGAGGATCCACCCTGACTGGGCCATTAAGATTAAGGAAGAGGTCACCAAGCAGATTGACGCAGGCTTCCTGCTGGTATCCGAATACCCGACTTGGTTGGCCAACATTGTTCCAGTACCGAAGAAGGATGGCAGAATCCGGGTATGTGTGGACTTCAGGGATTTGAACAGAGCCAGTCCGAAGGATGACTTTCCCTTACCGCATATCGACGAGTTAGTAGATTTCACAGCGGGGCATGCTTTGCTCTCGTTCATGGATGGCTTCTCAGGTTATAATCAGATAGTAATGGCACCCGAAGACCGGGAGAAGACTGCTTTTACCACCCCGTGGGGTACGTATTGCTACAGAGTAATGCCATTTGGGCTGAAGAACGCCGGGGCTACGTATCAACGGGCTGCAACCACCATATTACATGACATGATCCATAAAGAGGTCGAGGTGTATGTAGACGACATGATTGTCAAGTCCAAAGAAAGAGAGGGCCACTACACCGCCTTGCAAAAGTTTTTCCAAAGGATCAGGGAATTTAGGCTGCGGCTGAATCCTCAAAAATGTACGTTTGGTGTTACAGCGGGGAAAATGCTGGGATTTCTGATTACACAAAGGGGCATCGAAGTCGACCCTTCCAAAATCAAGGCCATCTTAGAAATGCCACCACCAATGACTGAAAAGGAGGTGCGAGGCTTTCTGGGTAAAGTGCAATTCATAAGGCGGTTTATCTCAAAACTAACCTTAACTTGTGAACCACTTTTTGGTCTTCTGAAGAAAGGAAAGAAGTTCCATTGGGACGACCGATGCCAAGCTGCATTTGAACAGATTAAAGAGTATCTACAGAATCCACCCGTGTTGTCACCACCAAAGCCGGGGAAGCCGTTGATATTGTACCTGTCAGTAACCGAGACTACAATGGGCTGCATGCTCGCACAAGAGTCGGAAGATAAAGTGGAAAGGGCCATCTACTATCTGAGCAAGAAGATGCTGGATTACGAGACCCGCTACACTCCGCTCGAGAAGGCTTGTTTGGCCTTGGTATGGGCTACCAGGAAGCTGCGGCACTACCTGTTAGCTCACTCTGTAATGCTGGTTTCACGACTTGATCCCATCAAATATCTTTTCGAGAAACCAGCACTTACGGGTAGGCTAGCTCGTTGGCTGCTGTTGCTCTCCGAATTTGATCTCAAGTATGTGACGCGCAAGTCTGTAAAAGGGAGAGCGGTGGCAGAGTTCCTTGCCGACCACCCGATTGAAGGGGATGAAGCGGTTGAGTACCTGTTCCCAGATGAAGCCATTTTGCACATCGAAGACGAAACTTGGACGATGTACTTTGACGGAGCATCAAATCAGTATGGGTATGCGATAGGGGTGTTGCTGATAGCGCCCGACGATTCCCGTATTCCTTTAGCATTCAAGCTCCGGTTCAAAGTCTCGAATAATGAGGCAGAATATGAGGCATGTATCGCCGGTTTAGAAGTTGCCCTAGAACTAGGGGCAAGGCGATTGGACGTCATTGGGGATTCGAACCTAGTTGTGTCTCAAGCTAAAGGAGATTGGAAAGTAAAAGAGGAAAAGATGATAATTTACCACCAGACCTTGGATTTGTTAATTCCTCGGTTTGAAAAGCTAAATTTCACTCACACAACAGGTTTGCAGATTCGCTAGCAACTCTATCTTCCATGATAGACATCCCATCTGGGGTCCGGATGCATCCAGTCATTATTGACCAGAAATTTATACCTGCCTACGAGCCAATCTCTGCCATAGATGAAGTGCAGGATAACAACCCTTGGTATCACGATATATGGAACTTCTTGGAAAAGGGGGCATATCCACCAGGGGCAAATGCTAAGGACAAGAGGGCAATTAGAAGAATGGCTGTTCAGTTTATCATCTGCGGGGGTAAGTTGTACAAAAGAGGTCACCTGGGGATGCACAAGCTGTGCGTGGAGGCCGAAGAGTCGAAGCGCCTGATGGAGGCCATCCATGGAGGAGAATGTGGGGCACATATGAATGGAGTGATGCTGGCACGAAAGATCCTCAGACAAGGCTACTACTGGTCTACCATGGAGGAGGATTGTATCGGCTTTGTTCGGCGATGCCACAAATGCCAGATTCAGGCAAACCGTATGAACATCCCGCCATCAAAGCTGTACAGCATGACATCGCCGTGGCCGTTCTCAGTTTGGGGGATCGATGTGATTGGAGCTGTTACCCCGAAGGGGTCAAATGGGCATGAGTTTATCTTGGTAGCAATAGATTACTTTACGAAGTGGGTCGAGGCCCAATCTTATGCCGTGTTGAAGGCTTCGCATGTTGCAAAGTTTATCAGAAACAACATTATCTGCCGTTATGGAGTCCCGAATGAGATAATTTCAGACAATGGTTCTCACTTCAAGAAGGAGGTGATTGATTTGTTGAAGAAATATAATGTGGCTTTTCATAAGTCATCCACGTATCGGCCGTAGACCAACGGAGCAGTTGAGGCCGCCAACAAAAACGTCAAACACATACTGCGGAAGATGGTGGAAACCTATCGGGACTGGCCAGATAAGTTGCCGTTTGCTTTGTGGGGCTACCGAACTTCAATTAGAACTTCTACCGGGGCAACTCCATATTCCTTGGTATATGGGATGGAGGCCGTTCTACCCATAGAGATTGAGGTTCCGTCTTTACGAGTACTGGCTGAGTGTCAGATAACTGAGGCAGATTGGCAGCAGAGCAGATTCGAGGAACTCATGCTCTTCGATGAAAGGAGATTAAAAGCACTGTACCATGTCCAAGGATATCAACGCAGAATCGCCCGGGCTTTCAACAAGAGAGTTAAGTCTAGGAATTTGAAGGAAGGAGATTTGGTGGTCAAGGACAACCGAGCTCCCATCTATGACCCAAGGGGCAAGTTCAGACCCAATTGGACTGGTCCCTATATCATCAAGTCTATCTGGTCAGGTGGAGCTGTGGTTCTGATGGACCTAGATGGCCTAGAGTTCTCCCAGCCGATCAACATGGACAAGTTGAAGAAATATTACCCCTGAGAGGCTCGCTAGGTCGAAAACCCGAAAGGGCGACCTAGGCAAAATTCAGAGCACAAAAAAAATTAGAAAATATAAAAACTGAGCTCGCAAGGTTGAAAACCCGCAAAGGGCGACCTTGGCAAAAGTTAGAGCGCAAAAGGAGAGTGAAAATACTCGAGTGAACCCAGGCCTGAACTACGTAAGGCTTGATTCCCATCTTTGGGATACGTAGGCAGCTTCATCCTGAAGTTCAGCCATAAACATTTTCCCCGATCAACTTTGTTCATTTTGATCATCTCAGTCATCCTTGTCCATCAGCATTCATCGTAATCTCCGGTGCAGTGCTATTCAGACTAGGGGCAACTTTCCGTTGCCAGGAGGTGCTGTGGTACCATTCAGACTAGGGGCAACTTTCCAGTTGCTGGGATCCGGGGTTGTGCATCTCAGTGACAGATCTCGGGCGTGTCCAGTTCTGATCCATATCGAAAATAGTTTTGAAAAGTTTTAATGAAGATGACTTTGTTCAAATAAATCTTTTTACAACTAAGACCATTTCTGGACCAAAACGGAAAATTTTCAGTACCACAACCTTCAATTTCATTGATTTCAAATAGAGTTCTCTTGCTCTTGCATACAATTGAAGTTGCTTTTTATTACATTCATAAAGAAAACTTGAAAGTACTAATAAAGCAATAAATCTAGGGCATGGTCAAGTCAAATGTCCCTGCGCCCCCTCCCAGAGCTGGTCGAAGCCTCTGATGCCAAAGTAGGCCCCTCCTGCGCCTCTTCGTTAAGCCAATCCAAGCACTCATCAGACAAAGTGCAACTGAAAGTGGGAGCGGGGGCCAGGAGTTCTCTCGTCCTCCATGCTGTGGCATATCGGGCCAGCTGTGCGCCTCGAATCGGGAATGTGGCTGGGTATTCTATCCCTTCCAGCGGGCAAGTCTGATTATGACCAAACTGGCGCAGGATACGGAATGGGAAGTAGAAGACACACTGAGTCAAGCCAATCAATTGGATCCCGGGTTGACGGGTCATACTGTAACTCATCATTGGGAGATTGAGCCAAGGGCATCGCCACGCAATGCGGTCTGCGGACAAACTGCACATCCATTCAAACCACCAACCCTCGTCAAGGGCATCAACTAGGCGCTGCCTGAAGAAGTAACCACGAGCTGAATATGCTGGGCAGGAGTCCACAACTCGCAGTTTATCCATCAACCACACCTGGGGGAGGGATAGAAAATGAGAGAATAAAGAATAGAGAGATGTATACGATGAGAGGAAAAGTGAGAAAAAGGGTTTTTGTGAGAAAAACCGAGCCTGAGGGCCGAGTGATGTAAGCAAAAATGTGAGATTGGGTGGGAAACATTACCTGCAGTAATAATGGACTCCCTGCTAATCTGGTCGTCTCTCGACGATAAAAGGCGTCTAAGCCCAGTAATGTCTCAGCCAGGATCATGGCAATGCAGCTTTTGCCCTCCTCCAAGCCTTGGGCAACCTCAATCAACCGGACACTGGGCCCTCCGTAACCAGGGACGAACAGAAAATGAGAAAGCAGGCATAGACAGAGGGCGTGTCGCCGAAAGCCTTGCAGCAATGGTTGCCGCGATCACCAGTCTCGGAAAAACGACAAACCAAGCTCGGAACATCTAATGTCCCGTCACAAATTAGAGAACGAGCATCGGGCATTGAGAGCCCACACATTTGTCCTAAGGCTTGGGCATGGCCAAAACGAAGTTGGGGCAGGATCTCCTCATTACGCCCAGATTCCATTAGAGCTTGGAAATCTTCAAAAGTGGGACACATCTCTTGCCCGCTAAAGCTAAAGACATGTGTTACCGGGTTCCAAAACCTTGTCGCGGCATGGAGGAATGGAAAATGCAGCGGGGTACGGCGCAAAGTGAATAGTGCATTTATGCCGAAAGCCCGGAAATTCAGCCTTTCCGAACCATCCAAGTTGCGAGATTTTGGGCAAGAAGTTCTTCCATTTGGAGTAAATCAGTGTGGAAATGAAGAGAACCACGAAGCTGAGACCCTTTTGAAGAGGATAGGGTTGAGTGGAGGACACATGTCAACATTCTGCTGGTGCAGACAGTCTACAGCCGACCGGCAGTAAATAGTGCCGACCGGCCATAATTTTGTGCCGACCGACCAAATTATGTGCCGATGACCATTCTCCTCGGCCGATGACCTTCGTGTCCAGCCGATGGTCCTCCCCCTGTGTTTTCTAAGCTGTTTATGCTGAATATTGGGGAATTCCACCACTTACAGCACTCTCTGGTGATTGATTCCCGCCGAGTCGTGCGTATTTGTTTGTCGAGTTGTTGTATATTTGCTTATCGAGTTGTATGTCACTCTCTTTAAGCCTTTGCTTTGTCTATCAAGTTGTATTTGCACTTGGCTAGTCTGTCGAGTTTTTGTTTTGCTTATCGAGTTGTAAGTCGGTTCACTACCTGGTTATTACGATGCGATGCTTTGTTTTAAAAAAAACAGTTTCAATTTCATTCACATTGTTGTGTGATGCCTTGCGATGCGATGCACACAAGTGCAACACCTTTTCAAGCAAATAGCTGTTTCATTTCCGTCATGTGTTTTTGTAAAAACCCGCAATTTCAAAAGAATTTAAACCCGCCTGAGGCGGTGCAATGTGCTTAAACTCCTAGAAAAAAGGGAAAGTAAAGCAGGAAAATAGCAGGGTAGCAGAGTGCTGGATTGAATACCAGGAACCTCCCCTTTGTAGTCAGAATACCTCCCGCGCCCGTGCCTGGGTTGGCTGTGCGGTCTGACACCTTCATCATTCAAGAACAGTGCGGGAAAGTGCACTTCTAGAATGTTAATGGATCTTCGAGTTGATTTCAAGCCATGACTTTTGTGAGCGATGCTCGGAACATGCGAAGGATGTCCCTTCTCGTATCCTTTTATATCTTGTGAATTTCAAAAGAAATTGTTTCAATTATACTGTGTTGCAGTACGTTGCATTTCAACATCATGTTTTACCATGTCCAATTTCAAGTTTCTCCATATACACATTGCATTGCATGCGTGCTCTGCTTTACTTACATGTGTTCAATTACCTTGCTATACACATTGCTTTGTATGCGTGCATTGTTTTACTGACATGTGTTCAATTACAATCTTTTATACACATTGCATCGTATGCGTGCGTTGTTTTACTTACATGTGTTCAATTACCTTTTTATACACATTGCGTGCATGCGTGCATTGCTTTACTGATATGTGTTCAAGTTCCTTTTTATACACATTGCATTGCATGCGTGCTCTGCTTTACTTACATGTGTTCAATTACCTTTCTATACACATTGCATTGCATGCGTGCTCTGTTTTACTTATATGTGTTCAAGTTCTTTTTTATACACATTGCATTGCATGCGTGCTCTGCTTTACTTACATGTGTTCAATTACCTTTCTATACACATTGCATTGCATGCGTGCTCTGTTTTACTTACATGTGTTCAAGTTTCCTTTTATACACATTGCATTGTATGCGTGCTTTGCTTTACTGATATATGTTCATGTTTCCTTTTATACTCATTGCATTGCATGCGTGCTCTGCTTTACTAAAATGAGTTCAAGTTCCTATATACTCATTGCATTGCATGCGTGCTCTGCTTTACTAAAATGAGTTCAAATTCCTATATACTCATTGCTTTGTATGCGTGCATTGCTTCACTGAAATGAGTTCAAGTTTCTCTATACTCATTGCATTGTATGCGTGCTTTGCTTTACTAAAATGAGTTCAAGTTCCTTACTATACACATTGCTTGCATGCGTGCATCCCTTTACTCACATGTGTTCAATTACAATCTTTTATACACATTGCATCGTATGCGTGCGTTGTTTTACTTACATATGTTCAATTACCTTTTTATACACATTGCATGCACGTGTGCATTGCTTTACTGATATGTGTTCAAGTTCCTTTTTATACACATTGCGTGCATGCGTGCATTGCTTTACTGATATGTGTTCAAGTTCCTTTTTATACACATTGCGTGCATGTGTGCATTGCTTTGCTCACATGTGTTCAAACCTACTACCTTGCTATACACATTGCTTGCATGCGTGCATCCCTTTACTCACATGTGTTCAATCCTACCATTGCTCTATGCACAACTTGCGTTGTCACGCACTTTCGATGGCATTAGTCATGCATGTTGCTAACAATATTGCACCTGTTAAGTTTGTTTTCTTTTCAGGCACGATATTGTATGTATGGTTCATTTGAAGCTGGCACGACCAGACGAACCAAACAGGTATTGTATCCTCCGAGTGAGACGTATCGAGGATTGCACAATTCTCATACACCCTTTCTGCATTGTAGTGTAGTTTGGAGTTTGCTAGCTTAAAACTGTTGCATGCGTGTTTCGTTACAGCTTTCTTTGCATGATCATAAGTTATGCTCGGCTTCTTGCATCGTCTTGCATTTTGCCCCTGCCTCCGGGCACATACCTTGTTTGTCTTGCATGATTGTCCAAGTCTTCGGCCTTGTCAAAAATGGGTCGTCTCTGGGCATTGACATTCACTCCCGTCATCGTTATGACTTTCGAGTTCTGTCAAAGAGGGGCAACTGTAGACACCCTATTTTTGACTGTCCTCAAGACTTGGACGTCACCGCTTGAACACCCGGTGATTATCCATGTTTGTGTTTGTTTTGAGTTCCCGGAGGCCCCGGCTACGCGCCGTGCCTCAGGATCTCTCAACTGGCTTGTTTTGTGCTTGGTTGTGCACCAAGTACTTGTGTGTTTTTGCATTTGAGGGTAGGGGAAGGCTTGTTAGCCATCCCTAAAGCCCACCGGCTGCCCCACACCTCCACCGGCACTCCCTAGTGGCCATCGGCACTCTTTTATCCAAATCTTTGGCCGGTCGGCACTATATGTTGCCGACCGGCACTTTTTTGTGCCGGTGACGTTTTTGACTGGCCGGTGACCCTTCTGAACCCCCCTGAGGATGGTGCATGCCAGCTGTGCCAGCTGGATTACACCATCTCTCCTCCCCGTGCATAGGAGTGGCCCATATGCACCTTTGACCCCCCCTAAAGCTTCTAGAAGCTTGAACCCTTTTGGCCAAGCTTCTTGGAGAAGCTTGGCCAGCTGTTTTGGCTTCTCCAAGAAGCCTTGCACCCCCTTTGTCCCTTGACCCCTTTCCTCTTGCTTAGCCATTAAGCTTAGAGCCTTTTGTTGCCTATATAAGCAAGCCTTCTCTCCCTTTGTAGAGGGTTAGACATTTAAGGGCAAAACCAGAGCTTATACATATATTTCTCTGATATACATCCATATATATCTATATCTCCCTCTCTCTCCTCTTGTGTGTGTGTTTTTGGACCAAAAAGTGTGATTTCACCTCACTTTTGCACCATTACACACACTACTACACCTTAATCCGAGATTGAGGGACTTGGAGGTTTGTTTATTGTGATTTTGGATTGACTTTGATCATTAGAGAGTGACTGCTCCACCTGTTCTTCAAAGGATCTTCAAGGGTGAGCTTGTTACTTTAGTTTCCCCATTCTTGCACTAGCTTTCTACCCCTCTTGCTTTGTGTTTTTGGATTTGTGTTCAACATAAAAAAGACTTGTTTTTCCTTGCTTAAGAACATTCATCAAGGTTGTTTTGTGGTTTGGGTAGAGTCTCACCCTCTTAGGCCTTGTTTTGGCCATTTTGGAGCCTTTTCTTGAGGCCTTGTGTACTTGGTGTTCTTGGTCTTCTCACCACTGAAAACCAGTGGGTTTCCAGTGGTGAGGAAGGTACTTTCAAGTCTTAGATGGGGGAGGGACACCCCTCTCCCCCTTGTCCTTTGCTTGCCTTTGTATTTGACCTATGAGGTAGCATGTGTGCATGCTTGCATTTGGCTTCATTTCAGAACTTTTTGGGGTGTTTTAAGTCATGTTATACCTCTGTCCAAGGTTGGTTTCGTGGCCCTTAACATGCTTCCCATACTTGCTTTGTAATGTTCCATTTTGCTTAGAGACATGCCATGTGTTTAGCCTCATGTATCCCCATGTTTTTAGCTTAGCATCTTGAAGATGTTGGTCTTGATTTGCCATGTTTTAGGGCTGTGAGCCACTGATTTTGCCATGTATAGTGTGCTTGACATGGTTGTTTTGTATTTTAGGCTTGTAAGTCTCATGCATTTTGGTTCCTAGCATGTTCAACATTGATCATCCTCATGATTTGGCATCATTTGTGACCCCTTTTCAGTCCATAAATCATGTGTGTATGTTTACATATGTGACCATTTTCATGCTTCAAGGATGTCCCCTTTTATGTCTAGGATTTGGCATTGTGTATGCTTGCATGATTAATACATTTTGGGGCTGCCATATGTGGGTTTTGGGTGTCATTTTGCATGATAAAAGTTTGTTTTTGGTTGTTAGATGCATGCCATGAGTGGCCTTGATAATGGTAGTAAGGTACTCTCTTTGGTGCCCTTGGTTTTGGGCCTATTGCCTTGCATGCTTGCATGAGTTTTGGTCATCTTTTTGGGTATGTTTTGCCACTGTTTTAGGGAGGTTTGAGGGCTGTCCCATTGTAGCTTAGTCTACCATTGCATGTTTAGTATATGTGTGTTGCATGCTTAGTCAACATGGTCTTGACATAAGACAATCCTATTGCCTTAGGTGTTCATGTTTGTATCACACTTTGCATTGTGCATGCTTAGTATTGTATACTTCCCATGATGTGTTACATAGCATTTGGCATGCCTTACACTTTTGTGTCATGTTGCATTGTTGATGCATGTTTGCATGGATTGCATTTCATTACTTGGTTTGGGGTGTCAAACCAAGTGTGGGAAATGAGGGGTGTTTGTACTCCAAGTGACAAAACACACCTCAATTCCCATGTCACTAAGGCCCTTGACTTTGGCATGATAGGGACTTAGTTATCATTGTTGTGTTGCATGCATTTTTACAATGAAATGCAACCTTGGTATCTTAGGCTATCATGCACCAAGGTGCACAATTGATAGCCCTAGAACCAAGAGCCATGTTTCCTTGAGTCCCATTCATGATAGGGAGCATTGGCCATGCATAAATATGCTCAAAAATCCAATACCATGCACTGCTGCCTGCTGTTGCTGTCAAACTGTCTTCTGCAGGAATTTTGTGCCGACCGGCAGTAAAGAGTGCCGACCGGCACTGTATTTCTGGCCGATAGAATATTTTGTAGCCGGTGACCACCACAAGCAGCCGGTGGTAGTTTCCTCCAGCCGGTGGCACTCAGCAGAACACAAGGAAGGTTTCTAAGGACTTTGGTATTTTTTGGAGAGACGGGGCAGTAAAAACAGAGGTGGCAGTGGCACGGTGTAGGCTTTTCCGGGCAAGTCGCAACGAGCATGCATCATTCGCGCATCCCGAGGCAGGGCTGAGGCCCCCCTTTCCTTTATTTACTTGATTTAATTTTAGTAATTAGAATCTTGTAATAATTTATTCATTTATTCTTTGGACTGTATTATTCTTTTGGTCCCTCCGAGTGAGGGCGCATTTGTAATAAGTGTGTGTGAGTGGGTGTATGTCTTCCAACCCCCAGTTCTTTCTACCCTTTTATTTACCTGCTTATGATGGTAGATTAGGGCACATCTAAATTAGCATACCTTATGCAATGCATGCGTGCATTCATGCATTTGTTTACATACATCGGGCTGGGCACATCATACAAACTGCATCGTACTTTCAATTCCAAATTGAATACGTGATAGTTGTTGTATTTCATGTGCCATGCTTAGGATAGCCGGGCCTGTCTAGATTACATTCCGTATGCGATGCATTAGTCACTTAACATAAACTAGGTCATGCATGTTTTCCTAACCGGTTTCTTGTTTTGGCACGGAGTACGATGTAAGTTTTATGCTTTAGCATGTCACATGTGTGTGAATGTTGCCATAATAGCATGATTACCATGAGGCTAGCTGCTTATGTGATATAACTGCTTGAATGCCTGTGGATGGAGGTTGAATTACCTAACTTGGGACAATGCATTAAAACTGTGAGTTTTAAAGCCCACTAGATAGTGGCAAAACTGTCTTTTCTAAAAGCCCACTTGAGGGTGGCAAAATCTGCATTTTAGCCTACTTACGAGTAGCAAAACATTTTCAAAACAAACATGCAATGTTTTGTTCCAATTTAGGCGATTTGGTCTATACTTGTTTGCTGTGCGCATAACATAGTAACTCTAGGCTAATAACCGAAATAAGAACATGTAATGTTTTCAAAATCGGATATCACGGTTAGTAGAGGCCGGTCTTCAGACCGGGCGAAAGGGGGTGCTCATAGCTGACCTTCCCCGATCGTACCCAAGCTCCCGAGCCAAGTCACTTTGGTGATGACGGACACGTGGCCTTCGGCACCGAGTCAGGGTTTCCTAAATTCCCCCATTTTAAAAATATTTAGGTGGCGACTCTGTATCTGGCAAAGCAGTCCATGTTTGGCACTTCTTTCAAAAAAATCTGTTTTCAAAACGATTTGCCGGATTTGGACTCTTTGGTTCGAGATTTAGAACCATAACATTTGAGTCCTTCGAACTGTAGTGACCCAATATCGAACCAGAACGGGGGGGGATTCGCACTCCTCTCCCCGGGATGCGTTCGGGGACGTCTACAAGGACATGCTGCCGATAATTGTTTCCGCCTCCGTCATGAGGTGCAAGATTTGATCGACAACAAGGTTATCCCCCCGCCCACCTCAGCCAAGTCCGTTACTACCCAGCTGTTGGACTTTGAGGATACTGATACTGCGAGTATGTAATCAGGAAATGAACCACCTACGGGCGGCGCTTGGTGTATTTTTGGATATGGCGTCTGGCACGCATTTTTGAGCATCTGCGACTGCTAGTTTTGTAAATTCTGGCTTGGGTGTCGAGTCAGTCTTTTGTTTTGTTTTGAGTCTGTCTCATTGTCGTGAGTTAGTCCTTTTGCTTAAGGGTCTGTCTTGTTGTAGCGAGTCAGTCCCCTTGTATAGAATGTCGGGTGGTTCCGGGGTTGTTGCCTCGAACACCGTTTTGTTTTGTAATTACCCTTTTGTTTTCCTTTTGAGTCTGTCTCTGCTGTGGAGCCAGTGGCAACCCGGAAATCTGAATGAAACAGCTGCGGCTATCATGATTCCGTGCTTATTGCTGTTTATTGTGAGCTAGTTGTGCCAGAGCATTCGAATGGGACGACAGTACATTCCACCTGCTCTCTCGTACCCTGAAAATCATTGTAATGACCTTTAGTTTTTTAAAACTGTTTTTGAACACTGTGGTGATGAAAACGAAGAGGAAGGAATTCCTCGGGTTTTGCAAAACTTTGATCAATCTGAGAAAAAGATAGGCATGCTAAGCCCTTAATGAATGAAATCGTGCTTGTTAGCGTGAGTACTGAGAAGGACCCTGGCTTGACCCAGATTGGTTCCATACTATCTTCAGCGCGAGCGATTTGTCGCTTTCTTAAAAACTTTCAAAAACAAAATGTTTTGCGCGGTCCTGTGAAGACTTGTGTGGAATCGCTCTTGAGATTATGCAGCCTAGGATCGCCCTCAACCTCAAGATCCAATCCGTCTGTTTTCGAACCTTGAACCCATTCAGAATGTTCAATGATCAACCGTCATGTGAGGCTCGTGTGGCCAGATTTAAAGCGGCCCTCGAGCAAGAGGCACCAAAAGTTAGATCAAAAGGTCAGACATCGTCAACAGAAGCTTGCAAAGCGAGAACAGAAGCACCCCTTGAACTAGGGACAGAAAAACGTCAGATGTGCTTGAAGAGCCAGAGATGGATCCTTCTGCAAATCAACACAACAGCCACTCTCCTGGATACAAAGGGCTTCAATCTCAAAACCATTTGGCTTGGACTTATTACACTTTTACCCTTTGAGAGGCTCGCTGGGTCGAAAACCCGGAAGGGCGACCCAGGCAAAAGTTAGAGCAAAAAAAAAAAAAAAAAAGTGAAAAGAAAAAGATGCAAAAAAAAGGAAAAGAAAAATACAACAAAAAAATACAAAAAAGAAAAAAAAAAGCAAAAAAAGAGAAAAGAAAAGAAAAACAGAAAAAAGAAGCTCGCAAGGTCGAAAACCCGCATCGGGCGCCTTGGCAGAAATTAGAGCCTAAAAAAGAAAAAGTGAAGGTTAAAATACCCGAGTGTACCTTAACCGGAACTACGTAAGGCTTGATTCCCATGTTTGGGATACGTAGGCAACTTCGTCATGAAGTCCAGCCCCCAACGCTTTCATAGCGTCTCAGTCCATGTAATGGTTTTGATCACCTTTGCTTCCTCTGAATCCGATAGTTCGGTTGTGACAACCGGAAAAACGCAATCAACTTCATCTTGAAGTCCAGCCACCAACGTTGTCACAGTGACTGTGTCCATATATTGGTTTTGGCCGTCTTCATCTTCTCCGTGTCCGAGAGTTCGTTTGCAATCATCACCAATGAGGACTGGCTTTCAGTATGCCACGCATCATCCAAACAAGGGGCAACTTTCCGCTGCCATGAGTTGCTATGAGTTGCCACTTAAACCAGGGGCAACTTTCCGTTGCCATGCACCCCTTTCAAGCAAGGGGCAATTTTCCATTGCCTCCGATCCGAGGTTGCGCATCTCGAGGGTAAGTTCCGTGCTTGTTTAGCATTGGTCGTTTGCAAGAATAGTTTTTGAAAATTTTTACTGAGGTTGACTATTTTCTCGAAAACTATTTCATTTTTCAAAACTAGACCATTTCTGGAACCCAGACGGGAAAATTTTCAGTGCTTATAGCCCGACTTGCATGATTTCAAATCAAAAATCGAACAAGCATGATTAATCTAACTCTCATTTTGGTCAAAACTGTTTTAGTAGAAAACCAAAACAAAAAATGGTCAAAGTGATGAACTAGGGGCATAGTTGAGTCAGGTGTTCTGTCTTGCCCCCGTCATCAACATGCTTGCCAGAAGGGCACCCTATTCGCCAGGGAAGACGCAAGTGAAACTATCAGTGAAGAGCTGAAAACTCTCAACAAGCAACGAGGTATTAAGCCAAGTGTGAAGCACAAATCGGAATGGATCAAGATACACCATTTCCTGTCTGGAACATCGACTAGACGTCACCGGAAGAAATAGCCGCGAGCCAATAGTGTTGGGCTTGAACCCACAACTTTCTATTCATCTATCAATCACTCTGGGGAGGGACGGAAAATGAGAGATTAAAGAATAGAGAGGTGTAAGTTGAAAGAAAAGTAAGAAAAGGGTTTTGAGAGAAAAACCGAGCCTGAGGGCCGAGTGATGTGAGAATCACAAATCAGAAAGGGTGGGAAACATACCCGGAGGAATTGGCTCCTCGAGATTTGAGGTCTTTCGTTTTTTTTAATGTAAATACATCCGTGTGTCGTGTCTTTTGTCTTGTCTAGCCCAACGTTCGTTTTGGGTCTTTTCCGAGCGTGTCTCATTGTGTTTAGGTTGTGTACCTTCTGTTTGAGTCTTTCCCGCTGTGATTAGTTGTAGGCTCAATACCCAGGTAAAAACCCTTTTTCAAATTTCAAAAAAAAAAAAATTCGTTTATACTCAGAGTGCTGTGCCATTCTCTACATTTAGGCGAACCAAAAGAAGAAAGGGGAGAAGTTGGGGCATTTGACTGTGTTTCAACTCCAGCCGGTTTCGCTTTCGTATTCCGTCTTGTCAGATTGGGCTGTTTGTTCAGGATTTGCCGTGTACAGAATGAACCGAATGCTGTGTTATGGGCTGCATGCAGATTAATCCCCAGTAGAGTAAGGGCTGTGTGTTCAGGTTGAGCAGTGGGTTGCTTGGGTTGTTTTGCTGTTAGCTGTTTCGTTATCTGATTATTACAATGCAAGTGTTCAATTTTCAGACAACAAATCAATTTCATTTACATTGAGGTGTAATATGGTGTGATGCAATGCAATGTATAGATATACAAATGTGACACTTTTTCAGATAAAAGTTTGTTTCATTTCATCATCTTTTCAAGTACAAAGTTTTGAAAAAAAAATCTGCCTGCGGCAGTACAAGGTACCCTAGCTACCAACCAAAAATGAAAAAAAGAAAGAAGAAAAACAGCAAAAATCTGTATCGAATATCAAGTGGCTCCAGGGCTACTGGTCCGTCCTAGTCCTCTTCCTGGACGAAGGTCCAGGAGCATCATCAGCATTGTCATCAGAGCCCGAGTCCGAGCCATCTCCAGTCTCCTCCGACGACGACTCTGCCTCCGCCTCGGACTCTTCCTCATCATCATCATCAGGGACTGGAGCCCGTGAGCTACTCCCGACGTGAGTGCGCCCCGCCTTGGTGTGGGGATATACTCTGCCCTCTCCATCTCCTCCGGCAGGAACAGGAGGCCTGGCTGGAACACCTTCTACGGTGGGAATCTAGAAGGGAGGCTGAAAAGCATAAAAGGCAAACGCATCAGAATACTGTGAACAGTTTATCAGTGCAGAATGCAGTGTATGAGTACAGTGTATCAAATGCCGTGAGAGCAGTGTGCCGAGTGTTGTGTTGTGCATCAGATTATGGGAAACAGTTTATGTATGGTTTGAGACCATGGTCAGAAGAACATACCGGGATATTGTAAAGGGCCAGGAGGTCGAAGGTCCGCTGTAGCATCCCCATCATGGAGGCATTCAGCTCCAGAGACTGCCGGGTGTACTCGAAAGAAGCCTGCAAAAGTATTAGCTGCATCAGTATTCTGCGGAATATCAAAGAAATGAAATGAAATGAAACGACAATGCAAGATGCAAAATGTAGTAATACATACCGGAGGCAAGTCATAAAAACCGACTAACTCGTGGTCAGCCGGAGGAGGAGCAAAAGGGATCTGGTAGGTCACCCCACCCTGCCCTCTGTATGTCAGCGAGGTGGGCCGTGCAGGCCAACCAGCCCCCCACCCTCTCTGAGCTCCACCCCTGCCACAAACCCGGGCCCTCCTCGATGCTCATGCTCCAGCTCTTGCTCCTGCCCTAGCTGCCGGCGCCACGGGCCTCTCTCCCTCAGCTCGACGGCCACCACTCAGAGGCCGCATGATGTACGTCTGCACGTACTCTCTGTATTCGCCTATGCCCCTGAAGCGAATCGCGTCCCAGCCGATCGTGTAGTCGGCCATCTGCTCGGCAGTGAATCTCTCGGTCTCCCTCATATCCTCAGGAGGGTGAACCGGGACTATCTGCTCCGGCAACCCTAGGGTCTGGCGTAGGAAACGCTCACCTAGGTACCAAGCCCGACAGACCGGGCCCTCCAGCAGAATCCAGAAACGCGAGGTCTCCTCAGCACCGGCAAATCAATCCCGAATCGTCGCTGGCAACGGAGCCCAAGGCTGCCAGGTGATTTGAAAATGAAATACAGTTTGTTATCTACTGTTATTGAAAAATACAGTGCAAAGCGAAGCTTAAATAAACTCTAAAGTTGAACACACCTCCGCGGGGGTGATGGTGTCAAAATAGCGACGGAAGAAGCTAAACGTCTCCCGGGGCCTCCGCACGCACCTCCCGTCGAAGCGGCGCGAGAACGGGACGACGAGAGGGGTCTCCACGTCTGGCACTGGAGCTAGTCTGGGGAAGTAGGCGTAGACCCACAACTGCAAAGTAAATACCAGTATGCTTATCAGATAAAGCAGAGTACAGAATAAAGCAGAAATAACAGAGTCGTGTATCGTGCAGTGTATTGTGCAGGTAGTGTATTGTGCAGAGTGTACAGTGTGAGCAGTGTACAGTCAATGTAAAGCAGAGCATATGTGCGCCGTGTGTGCAGTATACAGTTAGTGAAAAGCAGACTACAGTGTGTGCAGTGTACAGAGTACAGATAATAGAAAGCAGGAAAGTAAAGCAGAAAAAGAAATGTACCTCCCAAGCACGCCAGTAGCCCCCGAGCAACTGTCTGCTACCACGGGAAGCCGAGCTCATGTATCCGTAAAGCGTAGCCAGAGCGACGCCTCCCCAGTCGTAGTGCAGGATCTGCGTGACATCCACTAGGGCGCTAAGCAAGCAGAGGGGCACGGTATTCGCCCGATCGGCGAAAATAGTCATCCCCAGCAAGAACATGAGAAATCCGCGGGCGTACCACTCCACCGCCTCCTGGGTCATCAGAGCCTCCTCGGTCAAAGCTAGCTGGACCCTGAACTGGACCTCGAACCAGGAATACCGAACGAAGCCTGGATGGGCGAGAGGTGGCGCCTCGCCAAGCAGATAGAATCTGAGCAGCCGTCCACTCATCCATATCGGTATCAAAGGGGATCGGATCACCTCCTACCCCGATGTCTGTGAGCATCGAGAAATCATAGGGAGTCATCGTCATATCTCCCGTCGCAGAAAGGTGGAACGAGTCAGTGGTGTCCCACAACCTCTCCGCTAGAGCAACGAGGAGAGGCCTGCTCGTGGTAAGCCTGGACAGTCCTCTGCAGAAAGCGCCGAAGTCGGCCTGATCCACGATGTGGCGAACCGCATCGGGTAGCTCTGCGTACCAATCTCGAGCGGCGATGTTTCCATACCCCCGGACGGTGTGGGAATCTCCCTGTTTTCAAGCAAACAATTACGAAGCAATGCTAAATATACCAGTTTTGAAAGGCATTCAGAATTGAGACAAATATAGCATGTGCGCATGTTTTCAAATTCAAACAGGTACCGGGTGCCGGTGTGCTTACAGTGAACTACAACGTGTGATGTGTCAGCGTGTTTGAGTGGTTCGGTGCAAATATAGCATGTGTGCATGTTTTCAGATTCAAACAGGTACCGGGTGCCGGTGTGCTTACAGTGAACTACAACGTGTGATGTGTCAGCGTGTTTGAGTGGTTCGGTGCAAATATAGCATGTGTGCATGTTTTCAGATTCAAACAAGTACCGGGTGCCGGTGTGCTTACAGTGAACTACAACGTGTAATGTGTCAGCGTGTTTGAGTGGTTCGGTGCAAATATAGCATGTGTGCATGTTTTCAGATTCAAACGGATACCGGGTGCTGGTGTGCTTACAGTGAACTACAACATGTGATGTGTCAGCATGTTTGAGTGGTTTAGTGCAAATAAGGCATGTGTGCATGTTTTCAGATTCAAACGGATACCGGGTGCCAGTGTGTTTGCAGTGAAATACGGTGTGTGCCGTGTGTTTGAATGGTTCAGGGCCAGTGCAGTGTGTGTGCACGTGTCAGTTTCAAATAGATATCAATTGCGAGTGCGTTCACAGTCAACTACAGTGTACAGTGCATCAGTGTATCTGAGCTAAGCAGTTAAAGAACATAATCAGCTATGGCAGTTGGCAGTTAAATGTTCTACATTGCGGAAGATAAAACAGAGGAAGGAATGTTACCTCGGAAGTGCCGAAGGACAAATGAGATGTAGGCTCACGCAGGAGAAGCTCTGGAGGCATCGCCCTGTCAAAGCTCCGAAACTGACGAAGACCGTCAGGAGGCAAGACGTGGATCACCGGCCGGTAAGTCGCCGGGTCAAATGGACGGACGCTCAGGGGGAGAAGCTCGACACCGGGATCCATCTCGTGCTCCGGGGGAGTCCCGCCCTATGGAATGTCATCCGCCATGACAAAGGTGATGGGAAAATAGCCAGAAGTGGGAAAATCGGGCTAGAATACGAAGGGTCAACCGAAAAGTCAACCCCGGGAGGGTGGAAAATGGCCGGAAAAGCTGGAATATGGAAAATGTGGGAAAATCAAGGAAAACATGGGGGAAGCTAACCCCAAGAGGCGGAAATAAAAAAAACTACATCGAAACGAAGTTTCAATCGGATGAAAGTGTTCGAAACGCGAAGGTATACGCGAATCGAACGACGAAACGGAGTCGAAAACACAAGAAAACGGGAGAATGAAGAGAGGAAAGTGCCTTAGAGAGAGAGGGAATGGATTTTTGGCCAAGGGAAATAAGGAAAATAGGGTTTGAAACCCTATTTTAAAAGACCCAAGCCAAAAGAACAAAACTGCCCCGAATTAGGCATTTTTGGCCGGTCGGCTACATTTTTGTCCGGCCGGCCAAATATTTGGCTGGTGATGTTTTTTGATGGCCGGTGGATGGCCGGTGGCCTCCCCATGTGGCCGGTGGGCCTCCTACAACCTTGTTTGGGTCAGATCTGTAGTTTGGGGCCTTCATTGCTCAAGATAGTACAAGAAAAGGCATTTCCAAAGCTCAACCGGCCTCCGTTTTGACCTCGGACCGTGTCTTCTGTGCGTGGCACTCGAATTCGTGCAAGGTGTATCCTTTCTGTATCCTTTTGTCTTTTACAAAACTCGAAAGTTGCCCTATGTGCATTTCAAATCCATCGCACTGTCTTGTGCACTCGCGTTGTTTAACGCATCGCGCTGTGTTGCACATCTCATTGCATTTTGCATGCATTCCATCGCGCTATCTTGCGCATCGCACTGTCTTGTGCACTCACGTTGTCTAACGCATCGCGCTATGTTGCGCATCTCATTGCATTTTGCATGAATTCCATCGCGCTATCTTGCGCATCGCACTGTCTTGTGCACTCGCGTTGTCTAACGCATCGCGCTGTCTTGCGCATCTCATTACATTTTGCATGCATTCCATCGCGCTATCTTGCGCATCGCACTGTCTTGTGCACTCGCGTTGTCTAACGCATCGCGCTATCTTGCGCATCTCATTGCATTTTGCATGCATTCCATCGCGCTATCTTGCGCATCGCACTGTCTTGTGCACTCGCCTTGTCTAGCACATCACGCTGTCTTGCGCATCTCATTGCATTTTGCATACATTCAATCGCGCTATGTTGCACATCTTATTGCATTTTGCATGCATTCAATCGCGCTGTTAAACGCATTGCGCTATTTTGCGCATCACACCGTCCTGTGCACTGGACGGTCTAGGAGACCTTAAATCCTTGGAAGGTGCAAGACCTTCGGTGCATTGGTGTGCACAGTTCATTTGCATTACCATGCATTTCAAAAGCCGCGCGTTGTCGTGCGTTTAAAGTTCATGCATTTCCATGCATTTCGAAAACAAAAACACACATGCATATGTCATGCATCATTGTAAATACTGCATATGTCAAGCATCCCATTTTAAATGTCATGCATCATTGTAAATAATGCAAATGTCATGCATCATTGTAAATAGTGCATATGTCATGCATTCATTGTAAATAATGCATATGTCATGCATTCATTGTAGATAATGCATGTGTCATGCATTCATTGTAGATAGTGCATATGTCGTGCCTTATCCATCGTATCTATTCCATCCCAGTGTATATTGAATATCGCATTGTAGCTTGCATGCATCCATTGCATCCCCTTCCATCTATGGCTCGCACCTTTCCTTGTTGAGCTTGGTTTGGTATGTGCTCATACTTTTCACGTTGAAGCACAGTTCTGCATGTGTACGCGCCTATTCCTTGATGAACTTGGTTTGAGGGTGGTGGCACCTTTTCTGTGTTAGACGCGGTTCGTTTGTGTACATGTCTTTCCTAGGCAAGATTCGGTTTGGCCTGCATGCCTTATCCATCGTATCTATTCCATTCCATTGCATATTGTAAATATCGCATTGTAGCTTGCATGCATCCATTGCATCCCCTTCCATCTACGGCTTGCACCTTTCCTTGTTGAGCTTGGTTTGGTATGTGCTCATACTTTTCACGTTGAAGCACAGTTCTGCATGTGTACGCGCCTATTCCTTGATGAACTTGGTTTGAGGGTGGCAGCACCTTTTCTGTGTTAGACATGGCTTGTATGTGTACATGCCCTTCCTAGGCAAGATTTGGTTTGGCTGCATGCCATATCCATTGTATATATTACATTGTAGTGTAATTTTTGCATCCAGCATTAGGATCATTGTTCTTTCATTAGTGGGTTGTTTCCCCACTTATGTCATTCCACCCAATACTTGTTCTTGTGTCCGTCTACATCACTCATAGTTCTGCATGTGTACGCGGTTTGAGGGTTGTGGCACCTTTTCTATGGTAGACGGACTTGTTACTTCCATCAATCTATTTGACATTTGTGTGGTTTTGAACCGCTCATGATTGGATCATGATTCAATTGCATTACATTTTGTTTGCATTGTTTCAATTGCATTGTATTTTCATTTGCATCATTATACATAGTTTTGTATATATTGCATATCATTTTGCATTCATTTTGCATCATCATGCATGTTGCTAACAATATTATACCTGTTAAGTTTGCTTTCTTTGCAGGCACGATATTGTATGTACGGTTCATTTGAGGCTGGTGCGACCAGACGAACCGGGTAGGTATTGTATCCTCCGAGTGAGACGTATCGAGAATTACATAATTCTCTTACATCCTTTCTGCATTGTAATGCAGTTTGATATATGCTAGCTTAAAACTATCGCATGTTATGCTTCGTTACAGCTTTCTTTGCACGATCATAAGTTATGCCCGGCTCTGTGCATTGTCTTGCATTTTGCCCCTGCCTTCGGGCGCATACCTTTATTGTCTTGCCTGCTTTGTCTAAGTCTTCGGCCTTGTCAAAAATGGGTCGTCTCTGGGCTTTGACATTCACTCCCGTCACTTTGTGACTTTCGAGTTCTGTTAAAGAGGGGCAACTGTAGACACCCCATTTTCGACCGTCCTCAAGGCTTGGACGTCACCGCTTGAACACTCGGTGATCATCCATGTTTGTGTTCGTCTTGAGTTCCCGGAGGTCTCGGCTACGCGCCTTGCCTCAGGATCTCTCGATTCGGCTGTTTCGTGTCTGGTTTTGCACCAAACACTTGTGTTTTGCCTTGGAGGGGCAGGGAATGGCTTGTGGGCCATCCCCACACTCCACCGGCCATGGCTTGAGGCCACCGGCTGTGTTTTGTTGCCACCGGCCAAATGTTTGGCCGACCGGCACTATAGATGGCCGGCCGGCTATCTTTTTTTGGTCAATTGCACTTTTGGCCGGCCGACTACTGTGCATCTGCTTCTGCAGATATTTTTGTGCAGCTGGCATGCAATTGGCTCCCCTCCATGCACGCACTTGGCTTCCCTCCATGCACATGTATGGAGGGATCTCCCTCTTGTTTAGCTTGTCTTGTAAGCTTACAAGATTGAGCTCTATAAGAGGGAACCTCTTCTCTTTTGTTTAGGGTTAGCAAAAAATAGAGAGGAGAGCACTGGTTTTTAGGGTTAGCATAGTTGTATCTATTTCTATCTCTATCTCCCTCTCTTTTTGCCTTAAGGTGTTTTAGTCTTATTTTTGCACACAAACACCTAGAGTTACACCTTCCTTGAGCTACTGAGGTACTAAGGAGCTATTTTCAGAGGTTTTGAGCTAAGGAAAGCAGCTGGAACTCCATCCTTGAAGGGGTCTACAAGGGTAAGACTTTTGTCCCTTTTTACCCCATTTTTGCATTGTATTTTTGCCTACCTTACAACTGTTTTCGAGCTTAACATATAACATAGAAAAGTTCTGTTTTTGCTTGCTCTAAATAGTTGCTTAAGGGTGTTTCAAGCTTTGGGGTTGTTTGACCCCTCTTAAGGCTTGTTTGGCCCTTATTTTGTGCCATTTTGGTTGAGCTCCGGGACCATTGTGTTTGGGCCTCCTCACCACTGAAATCTTGAGGGATTTCAGAGGTGAGGATGGTGCCTTGAGGTCCTAGGAAGGAGATGGCCACCCCCTCTCCTTGTTGTCCTTGAAAAGGGCTATTTTTGCCTCTTGAGGGAGCATCTAGTTTAAGCGTGTGTTGACCATGCCTTGACTGATATTTATGCTTATTTTGCCATTAAATAGCATTGTGTTGAGTTGGTTTAGACACACCTTGCATGTCTTGCATACATGTCTTGTAATGCCATTATTTAGCCTTAACATGTCTTATGCTTTGGGCCCTTGTTCTAGCATGTTTTTGGCTAATCTTTGTGAAGCTTCCATGCTTGTTTTGATATGCTTGAAATCTTTTTTGGGTTGCTTTGGTCGACCATGGCATGCTTTGTATAGCTACCTTACATTTTGGCTTGTTAGCCTTGAGTTTTGGACCATGTTGCATGCTATGCTTATCTTGTTCAATTGGTTTGGCACCTTTATAGCATGATTTTCAGAGCTTATATTGCATGCTAATTGTCCATGTTTACCTCCTTTTAAGTGTGCTTAGAAGTTGTCCCTTTATGCTTAGGAATTGGACCATATTTGCATGCATGTGTGTGTGTGTTTTGGACCTCACTTCCATAGCATTGGCCACTGTTTTGGACCTAGTTTAAGGCTGTCCAATTGGTGTAAGCCCCTCCCTTAGCATGTGTTACATGCTTACCTTGTGTGTTGTCGCATGCTTGGTCTCATTTGTATGATGTTGCATGCCTTGCATGCTTGTATGTTTAGATTACATCTCGCATACTTGTAGGTTGCATTGCTCCATGTCTTACATGCTTCTTTAGGTTGTGCGCCTAACATGAATTGTTTGCTTGCATTGCCCATATTGCATAGTAGGCTCACATGCTTAGGATTGCCTTGCATTGGCATGCATGCTTCGCCTTTTAAGTTGAGCATGATAGAGGTTGAGCCCCCTTTGTTTGCTTATGTGCATTGCATTCCATATCAAGATGCACTCTTGATTCTTTGGGCCATCATGCATGGAAATGCGTGATTGGTGGTCCGAGAATCGAGGCCCATCCTCCTTTGAGTCATACACATGATAAGGAGTGTGGTTGGTGCATACATTGCTTGAAATGCATTGCCAGACCAAGTATTGTCCTCTGCTGCTGTCAAATTAGTTTTTGTAGGGAGATTTGGCCGGCCGGCCATCTTTACTGCCGACCGGCCATCCATTAGTGGCCGATAACTCAATTTGTGGCCAGTGATCATTATACATGGCCGGTGGCCAATCCCCTCAGCCGGTGGTGTCCCACAGTATTCAGAGAAGCATCCCTGGGACTTGTACAGTTTTCAGAGGAGCAGAACAGTCAAAGCAGAGGCAGCTTGTGCATGGCAGTGGCTTCCGAGCGGAATCGAGCACGCATCGCATCGGACCCTCTTCCCGAGGATGTTTATTACTTAAATTAGATTAATTAATTTGCTTAATTAATTAGGCGGTCTGTAATATTTAATTAGCTTGTTAGTTAGTTAAATTATATTATTCTTTCGGCCTCTCCGAACGAGGGCAAATTTGTAATAAGTGTGGGTGCGTGTGTGCATGTCTTCCAACCCCCACTTCTTTCTTCCCTTTTACTTACCTGCTTTGATGGTTAGTATTATGGCATATTTACTTTAGCATCCTTATGCTATGCATGCGTGCATCATTCATCAGTATTGCATGCACCGGGCTCGACGCATCATTCTAACTGCATAAGTATTTCAATTCCAAATTGAATACATGCTATCTGTGCATTTCGCATGTCATCCTTAGATTAGCCGAGCCTATTCCGGTGACATTCTGTATGCGCTGCATTAGCCACTTAACATGGACTTGGATCATGCATGATTACTAACATGTTCTTTGTTTTGGCTCGGAGTACATTGTAAGTATTTTATGCTTTAGCATCTCGCACGAGTGTGAATGTTAACATGACAGCATGCTTACCATGTGGCTATATGCTTATGTGATAAACTGTCTAAATGCCTGTGGGTGAAGGTTGGATTGTTTGAATTGGAACAATTCATTGAAATCCGCATTTTAGCCTACTTACGAGTAGCAAACCTTTTTTAAAACAAACATGAAATGTTTTGTTCCAATTTAGGCGATTTGGTCTATACTTGTTTGCTGTGCGCATAACATAGTAATTCTAGGCTAATAACCGGAACAAGAACACATAACGTTTTCAAAATCAGATATCACGGTTAGTAGAGGCCGATCTTCGGATCGGGCGAGAGGGGGTGCTCATAGCTGACCTTCCCCAATCGTACCCAAGCTCCCGAGCCAAGGCAACTTTGGTGATGACGGACACGTGGCCTTTGACACCGAGTCAGGGTTTCCTAAATTCCCCCATTAAAAATATTTAGGTGGCGACTCTGTATCTGGCAAAGCAGTCCATGTTTGGTACTTCTTTCAAAAATCTGTTTTCTCAAAACAATTTGCCGGATTTGGACTCTTTGGTTCAGATTTAGAACCGTGACAAATTGAGTCCGAACTATAGCACTGAGGTCCCTCGCGGACTTGTTACACCCTTCAATATCACGGGGAAAGTCCGACATATGATCTCATCAGGGAAGGCATGGAGGATCATGAGGGTGCGGTAGGTCTCCAGATGGTCGACTGGGTCCGTCGTACCGTCAAAAGAGTCAATAGTGGGCATCTTGAACTTGGCGGGCAGAGGTTTGTCCGGATGGAGGCAACAAATGGTGAGTTTGCCGTGGTAGAGGGTTTATGCTGAATGTTCTGCATGACCCCTTGGAGTTGGAGCTTCATAGCTCGGAGTTCAGCATCCCAGAGGGGAATGTTGTCACCATGGTCAGTCAATGGGGGCTGGACGCTGCTGGCTTCCCCTTCAGGGGCTGGTACCACGACTGACGGGCGTGGGGGTGGAGGTGGTAGATTTATATGTGGAGGAGGAGGAGGGTGCAAACCTTCTAGGTTGGGTGGATAGGGTTGCGGAGCAGTATGGCTCGGGGCTCTTTCGTGGTTAAGTGGGATATCTGGAGGTGGTGGTGGTGGCATCGGAAGGTTTCTTTGGAGTAAAGCATTTATCAAGGCCTGGTTGTGCTCGGCCATTCGGTTAATGCTGTTGGTAAGCACGATAAAATACTGCGGGGGGTTGTTTGGATGGGGGGGTCGGCCTGATGGTCGGCAACATTATTATGAGAAGCCGTGGATCTAGTCGTGACCATACACTTTGATGGGTAGGAGGAGAAGGTTGTTAGGATTGGGTCTCCGACGACAATGAGCACAACTGGCGCGCGGAGCAAAGACGTTCCCACAGACGGCGCCAACTGATGATGCAGTTTGTTCCAGTGAAATGGGCTAGACAGGTCCAAGCTCCTCAATGCCCATGTCCGAACGATCGAGCCCACTGGATAACCTGCGAACAAGTCCAACGGGGAACGGGGTAGTCCCCCAGTGAACCCTCCGACGAGCAAGTTAGAAAAAGAAGTAAGGTGTAGGGAGAGTTTAGAGATAGAAAAGCTAAACCTTCTTCTTGTCTTTAACGTTTGTTTATATCCTTTGGTAATCATTTCGCTGTCTCTTCCGACCTGCCCTCCTCGCCGAAAGTCTATGTTGTAGCTTACCTTGTTCAGGGTAAGGGGGTCCTGTTCCGACGGGGATGTGTTGTCGTAATAAATGCTGTGATGGACTGCATTAATGGTGATGTGCAGTGGCAATAACTTTGCAGATCTTTGTCTGCTGATGTGGCTTGTCCTTCTCCTGCCATGTGTCTGAATGCCATTGGCTCTTTATGCCGTGTTGGATTCCAGCTGTTCTGGACTTCACTAGCTGGGTTATGTATTGGGCTCCGATTGATGGGCTTGGGTTGTTTATAGTGGTTCATAGCCTTTGTGGGCTTGTACACATCAATACCTGTACTAAAAATGCCACGTCAACTAGATTGTGCATCGTGCATAACCTTTGTTTTAAATATAGATTGGTCTGAAGAATGTCTATACCTTTCATAAAGTAAAAAAAAAATAAAATGTAAGTATAACATTTTTACTTTATAACATTTTATAAATACATAATATATGTATTGTTTATTAATTATAATACTAACTATCATGTTGACAATGCAGGAATGCCGATGAAAGGCCCATAACAATTTAGATTTTAGTTATTTTTTATTTTACTTATTCAGTGAATTTCGAACAAATGTAATAAATTCTTATTTTTATTATTTTAATTATGCAATGCCAATATTTTCTTTTAAAATTACATATATTTTATGCTAACAATTTAAAAATATGTTTGACATAACTATAAATGGTTTTTTTTTTTTTAATTTAATCCCGTGCATAGCACGGGTGATATGCTAGTATGTATATATATGAAATAATTTCTCATAATATAATATGTTTATTTGCTGCATTTCTTAACATGTAAAAAAATAATATTTAGAAATTAAAAGTTAATTATGATTTTTTTGCTACACAATATATAAAATTTTAGGATAAATTACAAATACACCCCTTGAGGTTTACTTAAAATACGAATTGTGGTTTGAAAAATTACAAATATCTCCCTGTCAGAATTTTTTGTTTAACAGAATTAATTAAAAAAGTGAAATTTCTAACTGTTCACCTATGCAATAATAAAATTATCTGAACTATTAATTGAAATAAAATTTTAACATTATTAAAAACTGTTAATTAACTTGATGATTTATTAATAAATGACATATTTGTTATGAAATTAGAAACCTTAAGTGGCATAATGTAATTTCTAAAATCACAACGAGAAATTTATAATTTAAATAAACCTCAAAGGATGTATTTATAATTTACTCAAAATTTTAAATTAAAAATATAATAAATAATTTCATGAATTACACCAAACATTCTTATACATAGATAGTTACGAATTATGATATTTATAATATTTATTATTACAAATGTAATTTAAATTATTTTTAGTCATAATTAAAAAATAATAATGGGTTATAACTAAATACACATAAAACTATTTTTTTTATATATATTATAATCAAAATAATATCATGTTATCCAAAAAGTAACCTAAGAGGGGGAGTGAATTAGGTTTCTACAAATTAAAATTAATAATACCCCAATAAAATTAACTATTAGTACAACAAATTATTAACAAAGTACAATGATGAACTTAGCAGTAAATGATCAAGCAAAATAACAATGAAGTATAACTAACATATAGGGTAAATAAAATGATTAGCACATGAATATTAGATAGATATAGCAGTAATAGGAAAGTAAAGAGATTAGGGAAGAGGAGACAAATAAATTTATAGTGGTTCGGCTTCAACCAAGCCTACATCCACTGCTCAAGTTTCACTTGAGATTTTCCATTATCTTCTAATTTCACATGGTACTACTAACCTTTTCACAAATTGAGCAATACTCCATAGATTTTACACAGACTTTCTAAGTCAAGAACACTGAGTGTACTACACTCTTACAGTATTTTTGCTTTCACAGAAATTTACAATAATTATCTCTCAAAGATAGATATAAAAATAAAGCTCTGATTTTTCTATAAATCTCACACAAGAAGATGAGCTTAATGCTATAAGGCTCAGTGTATAATTTCTAAGAGATGATGCAAACAAAAATTGAAGAATACTTCTCAAAGAATTTTTCAGAGATTAGATGTGAGTGATTATAGATCAAAGAATATTTTCTGATTTTTTTTTTTTTTTTTTGTAACTTATTTACATTAGAGGCTTTGGTATATATAATGAAACTTATAGCTGTTATATTCATTTGAATTTATAGTTGTTTATAACTGTTGTACTCCATCATTACTAATTTGAATATCTTCCACTCCATCATCACAAATTTAAATATGGGTAAACTACCAATAGGTCCTACTTTGGAGACTTATTACCCAATAGGTCCTACTTTGGAGACTTATTACCCATTAAGTCCTATTTGATAAATTTATTAAGTGATAAAGATAAATTTATCACTCTTTTTTTTTTATGAATAAATTTATAGTGATAAATTTATCAGTCTCTTTGTTTTTATGAATAAATTTTTAGTGATAAATTTATCACTCTCTTATTTTTATAATGTTAAATTTATTAGTTAGGACCTGTAGGTAAATAAGTCTAGTTAATAGGACTAATTGGTAAGTACCCCTTTAAATATCTTCCACTTGAACCTTTTGGCCTGCTGCTGTTCTAGGTTGTTTGAACATTTGTTTTGGGCCGTTTGAACTCCTGATTTAATTAAATATTAAATACATTCTAACAATATTTAGGATAAAGGTTTAGGTGAGAAATAAAGGGACAAAATAAACTTTGATTCTATTTTTCTCTTTCAAAGAAATCATCAAAATAAATTTTGATTTTATTTTTCTCTTTCAAATAAATCTTCAAAATAAATCTTGATTCTATTAAAATATAATTAAATAAATCATCAAAATAAATTTTGGATTCTATTTTTCTCTTTCAAATAAATTAAAATATAATTAAATAAATCATCAAAATAAATAAGTCTAACTATCTCTCCCTTTTTGATGATGGCACACAATAATGTTTTGATTTGATTTGGGAGTAAGAAAGGCTCTCCTTCAAGTCATGCTCCCTGAATTTAAGCTTTAATTAGAGACATGATATGATACTAAGATATGAAACTATAAATACATAATCATCAAATTAATTTTAAAATAATACCATAATTTGAAAATAATACCATAATACATAACATTATATAATTTCTTCCCCTGTGACAACTCACTCGCGTCTCCTTTTTTTCCTTCGATAAACGCGTTTGACCCGTGGCCTCACTTTTGCGTCATTGGCCGACAAAAGCAAGCCTCGATTTGTACTTGCCTCGGCTCCCTCTCCCTCATTGTCTTCTTCTCTTTTGCCTTCTTCTTAATCACACACTTTTCCATTGTCTTTTTCACCATTCTCTTCTATCGCTTCTTTACCACTCTCGTCTGTTTTTTCTTCCTCATCAAAAAAAAAAAAAAAAACTGAATAGAGGAGGCAAACCTCAGTCTGTTCTCTTCTATTTCTCTGCAACTCATTTCTTTTACACCTCTCACCTCTAAACCATGGCTTCCTCATCCCGTCCCCTTACTCTATTTCCGGACCTGAACGATCCCATAAGCTCTGCTGGACCGAGTGCCCCTACTCCTACTCTTCCTATCATTCATCTTCCTAACCTTCCTATGATGTCGATTGAGCAAATCATGGCAACTCAATCTGATATAGAAGCCAATCATTTCACACTGACATCCTGTATGGAGACGGTGACTGCAGTCACAAAATTGACACATCGACTGCAGAACAGAACAAGTGAGCTCCACTAGGTCAACGCCCAACTCTCTCTGCTCCAGTGCATGTATAAGGATGCAAGAGCAGAAATAGACACACTAAAAGCCGAAAATAAAGAGCTTAAACGGAAGACCACCTCTATGGCCTGATTTGGAGGAACGCCGTTTTTGGCCTTTGATAGTCAGCAAGGAGTCATCACTCTCGACGAAAGCACGGGGGCAGGGGCGTCAAGGGTCACCCAAGGTGATAAAAAGAAGAAGAAAACGATGGAAGAAGTGAGTAAGTAAGATCGGCGTATGGTTGGAAAAAAAAAATGAAGGTTTTTTTTTTTTATATTTATTTTGATCGGCGTGTGGCCGTAAAAAAAAATGAAGGGTATTTTTTTTTTGATTTTTTTTATGTAAATATTTGTATTTTGATTTGTTGTTGTGTTTATGTTTAAGTACTGAAAAATGAAATTAAAAAGTAAAAAAAATAAGAAAATTAAGCCCAAACAAAAAAATAATAATGAGAAAAAAATAAAAATAAAAGAAATTAAGCCTAATAACAAAATAAATAAAAAAATAAAATAAAATAATGCCAGTAGAAATTAAACTATAGGACGTTGGTGTTGCTGGAATGGTAATGTAAAAAAAAAAACCATGAGAGTTAAAAAAAGTCAATGTATGCAAAGTTAATTTTACCTTAAGATGTAGAACCCCAAAAAAATTACACAGTTGAGAATAACAAACTGTTAAGGAAAATAAATGCATGAAGGACTTGAGAGCATGCAACTGATATAAATGTTTTCATATCAATGTAGCAACATACATATATCATTTTAACAAAAATTTAAGTTTTACAGTCATAACAAAACTTTTTAAGTAGAAATCAATATTCCAAGCTCGCCACGAATAAAATTAAAGCAATCCTCGCTTAGGGGTTTTGTGAAAATATCCCCCAATTGCTTGTCGGTGCTTACAAATTCAAGTACAATATCCCTTTTTTGAACATGATTTCTTAAAAAATGATGTCAAATTTCAATATGTTTTGTTCGTGAGTGTTGAACCGAATTTTTGCTTAAATTGATGGCACTAATATTATCACATTTAATAGGGATATGATCATAATGCAAATCAAAATCCTCAAATTGTTGTTTCATCTAAAGTATTTGGGCACAACAACTTCCGAAAGCTATATATTCAGCTTCGGCCGTTGATAAAGCAACATAATTTTGTTTTTTGCTAAAATACTAATGAGTTACCAAGAAAGTGACAAGTGCCACTGGTGCTTTTTTTATCAAGTTTGTATCCAGCAAAGTTGGCATCGAGTAACTAATTAAACCAAATGCAACACCTCTAACATATCATAAGGGTAATATTAGGATACTAAATTTTCTACTAAATAAATGACCAAATGTCTTGTGGGGTCTGCAACTTTGTGGATTCCACACTTATATGAGATATTTGATCATTTATTTAGTAAAAAATTTGAGATCTATAACATTTTTCATATCATAATAAATAACACAATCAATCATAATTAATACTGTAATAAATTATAATAAGGGTTTGTTTGGGATATGGGTTGATTTTTTTAACTTTTTGGCTTTTTAACTATTTTCATCTGGACAAAAAAACCTCGTTTGAAATAAGTTTTTTGACTTTTTTGACCAAAAAAAATAATAATAATTATAGGTTGGAGGTGACATTTTGTCCTATTTCGATACGATAACCCATTTTGTCCTATATGGTTATTTTAGTCTAAACACTCATCCAAAACGAGGCCTAAATATTATAAGGAAAAGTTATTGGTTAGTCTTTACTGTCTTGTGATGTCATAATGATGCTATAATTGATAAAGAATGTGAGAGTTATGAATTTATATTAAATAATTAAAGAACATAAAAGCGACACCATGTAACGGTGCCCAACACTAACGAATAATTTTTCTGATAAAAAAATTATTCAGTGTGTTTGGTTTGAGTTTTTTGAATTAAATTTTTTGAAAATTGAAATTTTTGATTTTCGTGTTTTTTTGTTTTTAGTGAAATTTTTTAAAATTGTAAACATTTTTTTTTATTTTTGTAGATGCACCTTATTTAGATGTATTTAAAACATAAAAAAATTCGTGAAAAAATATTTTAAAAAATTAATAAATACATGAAAATACAAAAATGTATTGAATTATCGTATTTTTAGTATTTAGTGAAATTTTAAAAGGTTTTTTTTACAATTTTTTTATTTTTTAGGTATATTTATGTTAAGTATGTCTAAAAAATAAAAAAAATTACTTAAAATATTAAAAAAATTCAATAAAAATAAAAAAATACGAAAAATAAGAAAATAAAATTTTAAAAAATGTAACCAAGCAAAATGATTGATTACTTAAAAAAGACTCACAAATTTGTATTAAATAATTTAAAAATATAAAAATATATAATAAATTATAATTGATGAAGAGACATAGTGACGTGGTACCTGAAGCGAGTAATAATTTTTCTGTTATAAGTGGACATGTGGTACATCATAGAATCTTCGTCGACAGATTTTTATCCAAACGTTGGGATGATGATGAGTCAGACTCCAAATGCGCAAAGAAAAAAGTGAAGTCTGAAAAAGGAGTCGGAGACGTATATCCCCCACTTTCTCTCTTTCTCACTCTCTCATCTGATCTCCTATTTGTTCGAGGAGACCTCCTGAGATTTAGGGGGGTTTGTGATTTTCAGATTTATACATTAATTCGTATGTAATAACTGCTTTCTGTGAATTTCCCTCGCCTCCTTTACGATCATATGTATATATATATAGTTTGGAAAGATCGGTTTTTTGTATTTTTGTTGTTAAAGAGTGAATAAATACAGCTCTGGGGGTTGCAATTTCGGACGATTCTTCTGTTAAAACAGGGGTGAGTACGTTGATATCTCTCGCTTCCTTTGTGCATGCATTACTGTAGATTTCTTTACTTTTTATTGATTCACTTTTTCTTTTTTGAATTGTTTTGACTTTGATTCTTCAGTCCCTAAATAAATAATTTTTTTAAAAAAAAGTGTATTTATGTTTTGACATTTCCCCCCCTTTTTTCCAATTTGCAATCTTGTTGTAAGATTCCAATTTTCCAGGCTTTGTTGATAATTTGTAGTTTTTTCCCCCCTCTCAGTGTGCTAAATGTTTTTATTTATACTTGGATAATTTTTATATCTTCTTTTGTGATGTATATATTTAGTTTTTACCCAATTTTCTTATGTAATTTTTTATGAAAAAAGATTGAAGCTCTAAATTAAATAGCTCTAATTGGTGTGTGGGTCATATTTTGTCTTTGGTTTATTTATTTATTTTATTTATTTTTTACATCATTAGTGTTCTAATCTGTCATTTTTAAATTTTTTATTTCTAGTTCCTGTTTATATTTTTAATAATTGAACTTTGGTTACCTTTTTTTTGTCACTGTTTATAAATTTTTATTGATTCTTTTCTGAGTTTCGTAACTGTGCAATGATTATTGACTATCTGTACTTGAGAGAATATACCATTATCATTCTGACAGCAATATATAATTTGTTTTTTTTTTGCTGCTATTTTTATTGGTCCTGTGAAACACTTGTAATTATAAAAAGCTCTTTTACACAATCGTGATTTGAGTAATTCTAATTGGAGGCCTGGATCGAAGATGAGAACAATTCTTCGCTCTGTTCGACAATTTCGAGCAGCTTTTCAGCATCAACGAGGTTATGTCTTAAGTGGGTTAGCAAGAAAACAGAATTATTTGGCTCGTGCAAGTTTTGGTTCTGTCTACAAGCTCTCCTACAATGCCGAAATTTGTAGAAATACTCATCCCTCCTATATGATCTCAAGAGCTGTGTCTGCTGATGCTGCTAAAGTAACCAGTGGAGGTTTGCTTCTTATGATATTCTTTTTACCTTTTTCAATCTAGTTACCATAATCTTTTAGCACTGTCTTCACATGTCTTTTGTGGGTTTCACTTGATTTGATAACAGAAGTAAGCAGAGCAGGTCCTCTGGTTGAGTATGAACGTAGAATTGCCGCAGGTGAACTTGTGGATGGTGATAGTTGTCAGGTATGGCAATCAATGCACTCATTCATACTTGTTTTTAAGTTTTCAAAAGGAAAAGAGAGTAGTTTGTAATGTGCCTTAAGCATTGATGAGGGTAACTGGATGGGCATACAACTTTATGTGAAAGTAATAAATTGATAATGTTATTCTGAATTTTCTTAAAATGGTTTAGCTTCTTATATTCAATCAAAAGTTTACCTTTTTGATGATGTCTTGTATTTGTTAGTATCAGTTAGTTTGGGGGAGTACTATTTACAAATTATTGCACTGTTTACTAGGTGGTTTTTTTATTAACATTCTAGAAATGCATAAATTTCTTTTGAAGACCCAAGATTAATGCAACTTTAGTTCTTGAAAGTGAGAAAAAGTACTTTAAAATTCTTGTGCGTAAAATGTCTGAAGTCCATGTGTTTTATCTAATGTATTTAGTTTTTCTTTATCAGAGGATATACTAACAGCGATTCTGCAGGTAGGCACCTTAAGAGAGCTTCAGAGACTCTATGATGAGCTTGTGGATTCAGCTCACACCTGCCGGTTAGATCGCTATTCTGCTTCTGAGAAAGGTAGCAGGTAAATTGTTTATCTTCTTTCCAATATCTAGCATTTTGAATCACTTGATTGTACGACAGATCGTTATCTCATTGATACCATTATCTCTAATAAGATAATGGCAATTGTCAAGTTTTACTACATTGTCATTGATTTTCTGTTTATTTCATTTTTAGGAGTAGGTGGTTGTGGTCCCGTTTCATTCCTCAGTCGTCTTGCTCACCTGTGAAAGGACTTTATCTCTATGGAGGAGTAGGAACAGGAAAAACTATGCTGATGGATTTATTTTTTTATCAATTGTAAGTTTATTTCTCATATTTAGTTTGCTATAATTTGATTTTCTTATGAGTGACCATAACATTGACATGAAATTGAGACTTATCTAGAATTGTAAGCCATAGGATTAAAGCGGAGGGAATATGAAAGCAGTTACCATTCACTGGTTTCATCTATGAATCATTACTTCTTCCTTCTCAGGTCTAGCAGCTGGAGGAAAAAGAGGATTCATTTTCATGACTTCATGTTGGATGTTCACAGTCGCTTGCAAGTAAGATTTATCCTTAGTTTTGCTAACTGCAAACTAGGTAGAAGGTTTGTTACAAATGGTTGTGATTAAAATCAGACTATTTTATATGCAGTTGGTCAGTCATTTGCACCAGAAGAAGTTCATAGTACTACTACTATTAAAAATGAGATCAGAGCATAGTTGTCAAATTGGGAAGCATATCATGAATCAAAACCATAATTTTGCAAATCATGGATCAAATAGAGAATCATAAGATTTAGAATAAACTATATAAAAATAATGTTGAACAATCCTATATATATGGAAGAAAATAAAATAAATTGATTTTGGCACATGTTATACAATAATTCTTTTATATAAGGACATTATTAGTACATTGGGAAGACATTGCTTTGTAGCAAGAGTCAAGATATGGGTCCAAACCCCAGCTACCATAAGATTCTTTAAAAATCATTATATTCTCTATTGACAGCTTTAAAATGAGCAAAAAAAATATATATATATATGTATTAGAACCATGTTTATTTCACCAAAATAACAATGTATTTTTGATGGATGCTAGTTTTTATCCTTGAATTTCCTTGGAAATTATACCGAACCAAGTTTAAATGGATCCTACTGAATCCTATTAAACCCTTTGATCACCAAAATTACAACAAATCGTGCATAACTATTGGGTATTTTAGTACTGAACAGTCTTTCTAAAAAAAAAAGGAAAAAAGAGGGACAAAATCTATTGGCAACGTGACTTGAATTAGGAATCAAATTGTAAATCATGCAATTCACTACCAATTTGATCCTGAAATAAATTTACCTATAGTTTCGCATCAATCTATTCATGAATTTCGAATTGTAAGATTCTGACAATTATGTTTTTCATAACCTACTATTGTTCTGAATGTATTTTGGAAATATGATCTCCGCTTCTAGACGTTCAATGTTATCTCTACTAAATCATTGGTCAACATAGCTAAATCTCAGTGCTCATGAACTATGGCTAACATCTACATTTTGTGCAAAAATATCTCCGCTTTGGACCAATTTTTATCTTGTTCTTGGTGACTGTACACGGAAATAGGTGGTTTGAACTGGTATTTGGAGTATAAAATTTAAACTTATTGCTGTTAGGTTGTTTATAACTGCAGAAGCACAAGGGTGTGGCAGATCCCCTTGAGGTTGTTGCAGGGGAGCTATCTGATGAATCAATTTTGTTATGCCTAGATGAATTTATGGTATGTTGGAACTTGGAAATAAAAGCATGGTTTCTGTTGTCTATAATCATGGATGACATCCGCTAGCTTTATATTTTGTGGCCTATTGTTGATTTTGCTCTTTTTGTGGTCTTTCATAGGTTACTGATGTTGCTGATGCATTGATACTAAACCGTTTATTTAGACAATTATTCAGCAACGGCATGGTAAGTAGTTAAGCCTCCTATATTTTCCATTTTCCCAGCCTTCTACGCATTCATCCCATTGATTTTCATTTTCTACTAAGAAATTAATACATGATGTCTGCTAGTATAGATTCTTGTTTCTACTTCAAATCGTGCCCCAGATAATCTTTATGAAGGTGGACTACAGAGAGATCTTTTTCTACCATTCATTGCCACTTTGAAGGTATGCCTGTGGATGTTTCTTGTTGAGTGTGGTGATTAGATGGATTCAAGCCCAATGAGCTTTTTCACCTGTCAAGTAAAATGGTAAAAACAAAGGAAAAGTTCTGTTTTCCTGAATCTATACCAAGCCTGACATGGTGACAAGTTTTAATGGGCTTGAACTTCTTTGATCACCAGTGCTTACAATATGGAAGGGGGGGGGGGGGGGGGGGGGGGGGGGGGGGGGGGGGAAGAACCAAAAGAAAAGGCCTGGACCTGCATATTGGTGTTACATGAGAACTTTAGGTCTCAAGGGCCGTGTCTTCATTGTTGCCTTTATCTTCTTATTGAGTTAGCAACTTATTTCCATGTAGGAAAGATGTGTCGCTCATCAAATTGGTTCGTCAATAGACTATCGGAAAATGACTTCGGTAATAAGATCCTCTCTCTCTCTCTCTCTCTCTCTCTCTCAGACACACACACACACACACACACACACAATTTGATAGAATGCCATACTTGCACTTTCAGCTGGCCATTCCTTCTCATATGAATTCTTCTCGTTATATTTCACTTGAACTGCAGGCTGAGCAAGGTTTCTACTACGTTGGGAAAGAGTTGTCAGCCCTTCTTAAGCAAAAGTTTGAAAAGTTAATTGGGGAACAAACAGCTTGTCCACAAGAAGTGGAAGTTGTTATGGGGAGGACATTACAGGTATATCATAGATTTGTAACAAATTCCTATATCACTTTCCTGAGGCTTATGAAGAGCAGCCGACTTAGTTATTGTGTTGCTTTTCTTCCGCTGATCAGGTTCCACTGGGTGCTAATGGATGTGCATATTTCTCTTTTGGAGAACTCTGTGATAAACCACTTGGTGCTGCTGACTATTTTGGCTTGTTCAGTAAGTCATTTCTAGCGTGAGTGGATTTGAAGTCTACTGCCAGTAAAATTCAGTACCCAACACCAAAAAGTGGAGATGAAACTTTATGTTGTTTGATTAGGTGTTGCATATCAAGAAATGAAGTCCAATAGAACTTAATATTCTATTAAATTTTGATGCAAAAGGAGCGAGGAAATGCCGGAGACTCTAGAAATTTTGTATCCAGACAGTCTACAAACTGTCTGGATACACATTTATTCTTTTCCTGGACCTTTAGGCTGTGTTTTCTCTCTGTGAGTACTACTAGTTGAATTAGTTGTTCTTTGTGGTCATCCAAGGCCTCCAATCTGGCTAAAGATATCAACTAAGTAGTAGCTGCTATAGTGGTCATCCTAAACTGGATGATATTATATTTCTTGCAAAATCTTTGTGTATCTATCAATTAGTACGCATATTTTCTTTCAAAATAACTTCTTAACCAATGCTGTTCCTTTTTGGCAGAGAGCTTTCATACCTTAGCATTGGAAGGTGTGCCAATTTTTGGACTCCACAATAGGACAGCAGCATATCGGTTTGTCACTCTAGTTGATGTTAGTTCTTTTTCGTCCAAATTGTTTGACTATAAATTTACCCCTCTTGGAAGGGCCATAGTATGAAACCAGAAGATCATAATTTCAAAACTTATTATGTAATCTGTAACCAGCCTCTTGGATGCCCAGTGGTTGAGTTATTTTGTTTCAGGAAGTTGATATGAAATTTATGCTTCACACTCTAATTACAGGTGATGTATGAGAACAAAGCCAGATTGTTGTGTGCTGCTGAGGGGTTCCCTGTTGAACTTTTCCAAAGCATTGTGACAATCTCTGATGCTCAACAAATGGCGCCTAGAACCTCTTCAAGATCAAGGAGAAATGATGATATGGACCTTTGTGTGGACAATGAGTTGGGTTTTGCAAAAGATCGCACTATTAGTAGGTATGTATTCTGCCAAAATATAGTATTTACATATACCGTAGAAATTTGTATTGAGATAGAATTCCTTTTTATGTCTGTTCTAAATTGCTTCTACTCTATGCTAGCTATTCTATTCACGCAACTGAAATTTTGTTAGGGGATGATGTGCATGTTTGGTCTAAAATCGACCTTGTATAGTTGTATTTCATAAACTAGTTGACTTCATTTTGGGGTTCGGAGGACAGAAGAGACGGTGGGTGGTTAGCATTCTTTGACTGAAGGGTAGAGAATCGTCAATTATTGTCCAATTTTGGTTATTGGTCAACACTGAATATGCACTGTATACGAACTCAGCCGCCCTATTTAAATGTAATGAAATGGGATGAAAGAGTGGTTTTTGGACCCTGGTAATAATCTCTACCCAACAAAGTTATCAACAATATGACTCTTGTTTTTAAATGTTTTTGCAACAAAACATCTGCTCAAAATTGTAAAAGTATTTTGAGACCTAACTTTTTTAAACTCTAGAAACCTAAGCCAGGAGCTGCTGTAGTTGTTCTACTTCTTACATGGTAATAGGGTGGGTTTGGTCGAGCTGAGAGTCTCTCCAAGCCCAGCCCCCAAAGTGTAGAGATATTTTGTCCAAGCAAGGCAAGGCACAAGCCTGACCTCTGGTCTGAAGTAGCTTGCCCAAGCCTTAGTTCGAGTTTATTCCATAGAGTTGGGTTAGTCTCGGTTGTGTTAATTCAATAAAAAAATTTATATTGGATTGAGATTGATTGCCCTAAACCAATGTATTGTATTTTTGAAAATAAATAAAGGAAAATATCTCAAAGAATTATAAACATGTAACATAATAAGAAAATTGGTTTGAGTTATGTATACGGTATACCTTGCTGTATAATTGATTATATTGCAGTATGATTTAGTCCAACGGTGAGAAAATACCATATTTATATGTATATTTTATGTTTATTATACATAATTATATTATTATATATACTAGCGATAGTCTTTCTATTGCTCGGGTTCTAAGAGTCCATGCCCAGACCTTGACTAAATTTATTGTGGGTTGGAAAATTTTAGCCTAGGCCCCAATCAAATTCTAAATTTTGTTGTCTAAGCTCTAAAATTTTGCTGGTTGGGCTAGTGTTGAAGCCAGGAGTTGCACCCCCTACTCGGTAACTGGACATTAGAAAGTTATTGAAAACTAGCTTTACAGTTTGTTTGCGAATCAAGGAGAGAAGAAAGAAGAGGAAATATTATGTTTTCTTCCCTTGTTTGGATAACGCGAGGGAAAATATAATGGTTTCTATCCTATCTTGCTTGGTTACACTGCATAAGATGAAAGGAAAAATATATATCTCTATATAACTTTTACCAAAATAACCTCTCATAATTTTCTTCCTTTCATTTCATTTGTATTTAGACAGGTAGTTTCGGCAGTACTAGTTTCTCTTCTGTTCATATCTATTCACTTTTGGAGAAATTCAGGAAGTGGGTTTTAAGAGAAAAGTGTTTCTCTCCATTTATTCTTATTTCACTCAATTTCTCGCCTCTTTAGTTATCCAAGTAAAATATTATTAGGTTGCTTAGCTTTCTGGGATATAAGAGTAGTCAATCTGGATGTGCTAAGCATGTGTTAATTGTAGGTTACTTGCTTTCTATCTAATCATTGTCACCGATGATGGCAACTATTATCTATTTGCAGGTTAACAGAGATGAATAGCAGAGAGTACTTAGAACAGCATGCTGCCATGTTAGCAGAGAAGCAGCTCTCACGGGAAGATGGCAAAGAGAACAAGAACAAGGCCTTACAAGCGTGATGGATGATATAGACAGACAAAACTCAAATATTTCTCCAAAGCCATTGACCATTGTTGTCTATAAGATTGTATCTCACATAGGGTCGGCTCCCTTTGTGGTGGGTTTTCGTGCAAACCAAATATTGATTTAGTTTTTTTTTTTTTGGAACAAGTGGAAGTACATTTGTACTCTCCCCCAAGAAAGAATACCAAATAGGGTTGTCATAAGGGTCAGCACCCACCACAGATAATGATAGAGTTGGGAACTGGTAATTTTTCAGTTGAATAAAATGTAAATTTTGTATCCCTGTAAGATTTTAAACTACAAGCTTTTATTTGAGGACTCTTCTTTGGTTTTTGGAGTAAGCCAAACGTTCATCCAATGGAACACAATTTCCTTTTATGTGCTGACGTCAGGCTTTGCTCATTGCATGTTCTCTCTTAAATGTGATATACTTCTAGCCTATTTTTGGGTTAACCACGGGGGTGGTGGTCAGTAGAGAAGGCAGGTGATCTGGGTTCGAATATTGAGGGGTGCAAAAAATAATTAATTTTCAGTTGGCTCTCTTTGAAATTTTGTACTGTAATCCGATCGATCTTAAGTTTTTCTGTGACATGTGGTTGAGTTTTATTGGTGTCTTGGTGGTGGATTCCTCTTATAGATTGGGTTAAATTTGGTCGGCAACTGGCTATTCTAGAGTCAAGGCCTATGGATGCAATGATGATATTACAAAGTATCTTTTTTTACGTTCAAAAAAAAAAGAAAAAAGAACCAAAGACAGTGAATGAAATTTCATATCCACTTCTGCCTACTATTCGGGAATGGTTGGTGAGAGCGAGAGAGAATAAGGGTCTAAAGAGGCAAGGAATGGCAGAGGTAAGGGTGGTCGCGGTTCGGTTTTAGACGGTTTGCGGATTGATTTGGACCCGTCCGCATATATGCGGTTTTGGAAAAATTCAACTCGCAACCGCCTACACTGCAAGTTGCGGTTTGTACGGATAGAGTTCGCGAATGTGCTGGTGGTTTGCGGATTGAATTTTTTTCTTTAAAAATTTATTTTGGAGCTTTTTTTTTGTATTTTTATTTTCAATTTGTAAATATTTATTTTGGGCTCTTTTTTCCCCATTTTCTAAAATGCTCCAACATTAATAATTAATAAATTAAAACTTATAAAATTAAAAACATAATAAAATCAATTCCTAATACAAACAAATCATTCAAAATTCTAAACTTTTAAATCAAATCATAAACTAACACAAGTACGTCTTTCAAAATCCTAAACTAGATCATCAATATCATTCACTCTCTACTACCCAACAATACAATTAAAGTAAAATAATTCAAAATCCTAAGCTTACCTAAAAATAATTCTTCATTAACTTTTACATTCACCCAAAATGCAATAATGAAATAACGATGGTCCAGGTTTTAGACTTTTTGTTAAAAATAAAAATAAAAAAATCTAAATTCAGGCGGGTTCTTATGGGTGTGGGTTAAACCCGCAACTCGCAATCATGTTATATTTCAAACCGTATTCGTTTGCATTATGTCTACGAAACCGTCCATTTATATGCGGATCGGTTTGGATTGGATAGTTCGGATGATCTTATACCCAGCTCTAGGTAGAGGTAGGAGGAAAATGAAGAGAGATGAGTGAAGAGAGGGGCTGAAAAAGAGATATTTGTCATTTTATATGTAGATTTCATCTCTTTATAATTATTTTTTATTTCTTATATTTTGTATTATTCCTTTACTTTCTACTTTTCTATAATTAGTCCCAAAAAGAAAAAAAATTATGATAAAAAACTAATTATGAAAAACATGGCATGTATAATCAAATATTATGTATAAAAATAATGAAATTGAACCTGTAGGAAAATATTAGGGATTTTTTCATTTCTATTTCGAAATCATGAAGTATTACATCCTATGTTATTTACATTAAATATAATTAATCAAATAAATTGATAGGTTGCAAGCGGTATTAACACATATCCCATAAACAAAAATAGCAATAGGAAATGGGAAATACATACATACGCCTACAGCCAACATCAACAGAGGCTTTTTCCATATTAAGCTTAATTTGTAGTGTAATTTTCAAACTAGGCTTAATTTGGACGGAATTTCTAAACTAGACTAAAGCGCTATTACAAATCGCGCTTTCACTGTTTGGAGTCCAAAATGTGATGAATAGTGAAAGCGCTATTCAAAACCACGCTTTTAATTAAGAAAGCGTCGTTGCAAATTGCGCTTTATGTGCGAATTTTTTTTCTGAATAAAATGCTATTTGAAATAGCGATTTCTTTCTCTCTAATTTTTTGTGATGAAAACGCTATTGGGAATAGCGCTTTATGTGTCTCTAATTTTTTGTGAGGAAAACGCTATTTGGAATAGCGCTTTCTGTGTATCTAATTTTTTGTGAGGAAAACGCTATTTGGAATAGTGCTTTTACTGTTGATAAACAACCACGTAGATTGAAACCTCGATTTCACTTTTCATTTATTTATATATTTAGGCCTCGTTTGGGGACTGACTATTTTAGCCAAAAAGCCAACTAAAACTAGTCACATCACCTCTCTACTTTTCTGCACATCTTTTCGTAAAAAGTCAAAAAGTTACTAAAATAGCCTGTTCCCAAACGAGGCCTTATTATTTTTTTAATATTTTGTTTTTTTTCCTGTTCTCATTGTTTTGGTGATAATGTAATTCATAAAAAAATTTTGGCTTTACTAAAGCCATTGTCATGTTGAATTTTTTTTTTTTCTTTTGTCTTTGTTTTGGTTTACAAGGTGTAATTAAGAAATTTTACATAATATGGGAAAAACTACTTCTTTTCATATATTAATTTATGTTACATCATATGAGAAAAGCCTCTTCTTTATATATTAATTTTACATAATATTTTTAACTAATTACCAAACATTTGGGAATTAAGCCAATTTATATATCATTTAATTTTTTATGGGAAAAGCCTCTTTTCATATATTAATTTTACATAATATTTTTCATATATATAATTTTAAAATCATGTTCATTTCGATATTATTAAGCCAATCATGTTCATTTACAAAATTCATGCTTTCACTGTTCATTACAGTAAGCATAGATTGAAATCACGCTTTCACTGTTCATTTAAATTGTATTTAATTTTTTTTTGTAAATTTTTTTTTTCTGTTGTCATTGTTTTGGTGATAATGTAATTCATAAATTTTTGTTGGCTTTACTGAAGCCGTTCTCATGTTAATTTTTTTTTTTTTTTTCTTTTGTCTTTGTTTTGGTTTAAAAAGTGTAGTTCAAAATTTTTTTCTCTTTACTAAATCTGTTTTCATGTAAATTTTTTTTGTTTGTTGTTTTGTGTTTGTTTTGGGTTAGAAGGTGATAATGTAATTAATAATTTCTTTTTTTGCTTTACTAAAACCGTTTTCATGTAAAAAAAATTTTTTCTTTTGTCTTTGTTTTGGGTTAAAAGGTGTTATTCAGAAAATTATTTTGGCCACCGCGAGAGCTCCTAAAATAAATTTTGTCAACATTTTTGTAATAAAACTTAATACATAATATACGAAGTTACTAATTTACTAAATACTCATACAGGCATGAAAACAACATAATTGAAGTTGCAAATGTAATAGTTTTCAGTTACATAGGTAGTACAGACATAAATCTCCCACAAAAATACATTCTGAACACCATGAACTAAACACACATTACATACATCCTGGACACCCTGAACTGAACACACAATACATAAACATAACAGTTAGACAGAGAAACACCTAATTCATGACCTAATATTGCATATTAATAACCGCAACATTTGACAGACACAATACATAAATATAAACATAACATAACACTTATACTTAGTCTAATACAGACATTACATATTAATGCATGACCTAATATTGCCGAAGTGTAGACATTAACACCTAATTCGCGCTTAAATCGGCAGGTGGCTCAGAGTCTGAATAATCCGAAAGCTCAGCGTCAGAGACAAGTTCAGGATCCTCCATGATACCCTTGATAGCCGCAACATTTGGTTTTGTTTTGTTCTTTTGGGCATCCTTCTTAACTATGTATAGCTGCATATCGCAGGCTAACCTACAGCGCATTTGAGAAATCTCACGTTGTAGTCTTTCACATAGTCGATCAACATTATCAGGATCTTCCTTTTGGATCTCAACAGAACGTGCTTTTGGCACCTTCAGTCGATTTTCCCAACATAATCTTTCTATTTGCACTCGCTCTATAAATAGTGCAGGCCACTTCAGAAGTCTAGCGTCTGCTAAACCATATCCTGTTTGATTTTTTGATGGATTCATACATGAACCTCTTTGAATTGGATAATACTTGGGCATCAAAAAATGTCACTTCCCAAACCTATCACGATAACCACAAGCATAATCTAAAACAGGTATTCCCACTCCCTTCCATGAATCGTCTTCAGCATCGCCACGTCCCCTTCCCCCTCCTCGTCGTGAACTGTCACCCCTTTGCAAGTTCCTACCACCTCTGCGATTCCCACTCCTTCCCATGAACCATGTAGCCATGCTAATTTTTTAAAACAAATGAATGATAATTTCGTAGGGCGAAATGAGTTGTAAGGTTGTGTCTTCACCTTTAGTCATTTATATAGTTGGTTATGAACGGCTTTAGAAAGATGCCTCTGCATGACAATCCGACATATATGAACAAGGTATGAGTTGTCACTAGATTGAAAAAACAGAGAAAAGCAAATACTGTGTACGAAGTCACGTGACTTGAGAATCCATCTGCATATAGGGACAAAATAAGGGCATGCTGACTGTAAGGTAAATCAGTGAATTTACTGTTGCCATGTGACTTTCTGAATTGAGAATCCCACATATATCAATAAGAGATGAGTTGTCACTGTAATAAAAAAATCGAGCAAAAAATCGAGAAAACCAAAGCCTGTGCACCAAGTCACATGACTTCACAATCCATCTGCATATACGGACAAAATAAGGGCATGCTCACTGTAAGGTAAATCAGTGAATTCGCTGTTGCCATGTGACTTTCTGAATTGAGAATCCCACATATATCAATAAGAGATGAGTTGTCACTGTAATAAAAAAATCGAGCAAAAAATCAACTTGACCAAAGCTTGTGCACCAAGTCACATGACCTGACAATCCATCTGCATATACGGACAAAATAAGGGCATGCTCACTGTAAAGTAAAGCAGTGAATTCACTGTTGTCATGTGACTTTCTGAATTGAGAATTCCACATATATCAAGTAGAGATGAGTTGTCACTATAATAAAAAAATCGAGCAAAAAATCGAGAAAACCAAAGCCTGTGCATCAAGTCACATGACTTGATAATCCATCTGCATATACGGACAAAATAAGGGCATGCTCACTGTAAGGTAAATCAGTGAATTCACTGTTGCCATGTGACTTTCTGAATTGAGAATCCCACATATATCAATAAGAGATGAGTTGTCACTGTATATCAAATAATCGAGCAAAATATCGAGAAAACCAAAGCCTGTGCACCAGGTCACATGACTTCACAATCCATCTGCATATACTGACAAGTCTCTCCACGATTTGACTACTCAATGTTTGAAAAAATGAAGCTTATGTAGGCAATGTTGTGTTTCACTTAGCTATGCATCATTCATTGTTACGACCTACTATTTCTATCAACAGGAAAAGTATGACTATTTGAATTTTTGTTGTCATTTCGAATTATTTTAAAATCAACTTTTGAATATTCGATTTGTAATATTTTGGAAAACATTTACAATCTCAACTTTTGAAATCAACTTTAAAATAATGGTGGATCTTGTGAGTGAAACGTGGGTTAGGTAGGAGTACTTGGCCAACAATGTTTGTGAATATCATGGTGCATTCAAATCTGTCCAGAAAACTGGTGCATTCAAATCTATCTGGAAAACTGGTGTTACACAGTAATTTCGGAAGTGTTGTTCTCTTTGGGTATAAATTCGAAAAATAACAAATCAGCGTTATTAAAACTGGTTACAATTCTAGTTTCTATACTAAGAGAATCGTCAATTTCTTTAAAAAGGTGCAGAAAACAATCTGTTTGGGTATAATTAATTGTAAATAGTGATTCATCCCAACCAAATCAAGTAAAACCAATTGGGTTTTAAACTTAGTCCCCCAACTGGACCAACCACTTGGGTTTGAGCTTGTTTGTCCAGCCCCCGAAGTTTAGTTTTCTGTCAACCCCCCATTCCTTACCAGAGTCATCATTTGTACTGGACTTACAAGAATTGGAAGGTGACTCTTTCTTCTTTCCTGATGGAGATTGAAATTCTTTACGTAGAGGATCCCTATTTGACGAGGCCCAGTTAAGGGAAGCTTTTCACCGAGCTACCTGTTTTGTTTTATGTGTTATTGAAGACGGTAGTTCGTTTGTCTGAACTTTATTAGTCCTCCAACTGGACCAACCACTTGGCTTTGAGCTTGTTTATCCAGCCTCCGAAGTTTAGTTTTCTGTCAACCCCCCATTCCTTACCAGAGTCATCATTTTTACTGGACTTCTAGGAATTGGAATGCGACTCTTTCTTCTTTCCTAATGGAGATTGAAATTCTTTACGTAGAGGATCCCTATTTCACGAGCCCCAGTTATGGGAAGCTTTTCACCGACCTACCTGTTCTGTTTTATGTGTTATTGAAGGCGGTAGTTCATTTCACCGAGTTTAGTTTTCTGTCAACCCCTCATTCATTACCAGAGTCATCATTTTTACTGGACTTTCAGGAATTGGAAGGTGACTCTTTCTTCTTTCCTGATGGAGATTGAAATTCTTTGTAAATTGATCCCTATTTCACCAGCCCCAGTTAAGGGAAGCTTTTCACCGAGCTACCTGTTCTGTTTTATGTGTTTTAAGTATTCACATAATTCAACATACATTAATCCAGAACATTCATTAACTCATTGCAATTCAATAAAGAAAGTCATGAACTAATAAATGTGTAGTTATAAATGTAGTTATTTCATAAACTTCAGGTTCATAAAACAAATACTTGAAATACATCCGTACGTTAGATGAACAACAACATTGTCTTACACTCCAGTAACGAACATACGACACAATATACATACAAACATATATGAAAGATAACGGTGTTTGATTTCTTATTCCTCATCTGACATGTAGTAGTCAAAGAGATATTTTTCATTGTTTAAGACATTATTTCGCTCAGTCACTGTCAAATCTCTGTTGCTTGCTTCTGCCATTTCGGTGGCTAGCTGAAGCATGAAATGTCGACATCTCCGTATCAACATTCTGTTGTTCTCCTTCTTAATTCTGCTAACTGCTTTTTCATAGTCACTCACATTTTGTCTAGCCATGGTCAATGAACGACGATGAGGTACCGGTGCCCCAAAGTTACGTAGATCATTATACAATCCTTCTTGCTCCGTTACCCTGAACGCCCATTCTGCTCGGATACCAGCATAATAATCCTTCGGACTCGAGTACTTTTCGCTCTTGTAGTCATAGGTAAATGAAGGTAGTAGCCACACTTTCGAATTTCTTTGTCGGCGTGAACTTCCTGCACCTCTTGAAGACATTGTTGATAAAATAAAAAAATTAATAATAATAGTAATTGTAGATGTATTACTATTGTTATGACTTCAACAAACATCATACTGGGGTATTTATAGACATCATAGTGGGGGTTAACTAGAGATGATCTGGTGACGATAATGCGTGCTGGGGCACTATGGAATAAGTGATACACGTGATATTATTTTATGTTATTCATTTCATGCAATTTTGAGTACCCGTGACTTTGTGTACCTGTGATGTAGTCACGGACGTGGTTGTCAGATAAAATGATAATTGTAGGCCAGAGGATCACAATGCAATCCCTTCATATTCGAGCAGTGAGTTTTCAAATAAAATAAAATGCAGTGAGTTGTCACATCGCCACATGAAACTATTTTGTCATGCTTACTTTTGTAATACAGTAAGTAGTCACTTGGAATTGACGATTTCAGTACATATAGGTGTTTTAAAAAAATTATAAATGAAATCATAAAATGAAACAACGGCTTTAATTTTCTTTGTTTTAAAGTAATATTGTTCATAAACAACTATGAAACAGAGTGTAAGTAAATATACAACCGTCCAACTCACTTCGACCTACAAAACTATCGTTGTTTTTTTTCACCAAAATAATAAAATGGTCACCTGATATGTAACCACGATTGGAACTTTGCAGCTTATATTTTATCTTATTTTCACTTAATGAACTTCACAGTCATCCCATTTTCATTGTTATGCATTTTCTACTTCTTTCACAGTCGTGTTAATGTGACTTAGATGAATTCTGAAATGTGAGGAAAAAACAAAGCATGTAAGTTGCGCTGCACAAAGTCACATGTATCACGTAATGTGAGGAAAAAAGTCACAACGTATACAAGCATGGCAAAGTCAGAAAGTCACATGCATTACTGCATCACTGCATAAAGTGACATGCATCACTGCATCACTGCACAAAGTCACATGCATCACTGTATCACTGCACAAAGTCAGATGCAACGCTGCACAAAGTCACATACCTACCTACTGTGCCCATGTGAATTATGGAATTCATACAAATTTTGAGGGGGTGTCAGAACAAAATAACAATAAATTAATAAATATTTCAATACACCTAAAAAGTAAAAAAATTTGTTAAAAAATAACAAATTAATAAATACATAAAAGCAAAAACTATTGTAGAAAAAGTGGTTTGAACAATGGGTAGAAAAATATATTGTAAAAAAATATTGTAATGTGAGGAAAAAATACACTTATTTTGATCATCCCAAACAACCTCTTAATTTTCAACTTCCCTTTGAAAGAAGGTAAAGTTACATTTTTACAGTAGCCAGGCTGACACCATCTGCGGCATAACAGCCGATGCTACAGGCCTTTGATTCGTTCATGACTTGACAAAAGTGGAGTCCTAGCAGCCGAATGCACTGTATAAGGTCAGTGGCATGCATGTGATCGAACAGGAAATGCTCATAAATTGGTTGAGACAAAATATTATAATCAATTAAAATATTTTAGTACTTGAAATTGTAAGTATATTTCAATGCAATATTGTAGTCAAAATTGAGGCTGTTGTAGACACCCCATTTTTGACCGTCCTCAAGACTTGGACGTCATCGTTTGAACACTCGGTGATCATCCATGTTCGTGTTCGTCTTGAGTTCCCGGAGGTCTCGGCCACGTGCGCCTTGCCTCAGGATCTCTCAACTCAACTGTTTTGTGTCTGGTTTTGCACCAAACACTTGTGTTTTGCCTTTGAGGGGCAAGGAATGGCTTGTTGGCCATCCCTACACATCACCGGCCATGGCTTGAGGCCACCGGCCACTGGTTTGTTGCCACCGGCCAAATGTTTGGCTAGCTGGCACTCTTTGTGGCCGGCCGACCATCTATTTTGGTCAAATTACATTTTTAGCTGGCCGACCACTGTTCATCTGCTTTTGCAGATATTTTTATGCCAGCTGTGCTAGCTGGCATACACTTTGCTCCCCTCCATACACGTGTATGGAGGGATCTCCCTCTTGACTAGCTTGTTTGGAAAGCTTTACAAGAGGGATTGTCTATAAGAGGGAGCCTCTTCTCTCTTGTTTAGGGTTAGACATTTTTCCAGAGCTCTGATATTAGGGTTGGAATTTGTATCTATTCCATCTCTATATCTCTCTCTTTATTGCCTTGTGTGTGTGTTTAGTCTCACTATTGCACACAAACACCTAGTCCTACACCTTCTCTTAGTTGCTGAGGGACCAGAGGGCTATTCTTGGAGTTCTTGGCTTGGTTTGGAGCTAAGGAAATAGCTGGAGTGCTGTTCTTGAATAGGGTCATCAAGGGTAAGGTTCTTGTCCCTTTTTACCCCATTTTTGCATAGCTTTTTCACCTATCTTGCAACTGTTTTTAGGCTTTGTGTATAACATATAAAAGTCTTGTTTTTGCCTGCTCTAAATAGTTGTTTAAGAGTGTTTTGTTGTTTGGAGGTGTTTGACCCCTCTTAGGCCTTGTTTGGCCCTATTTTTGTGTCATTTTGGTGAGCTCCGGAACCACCTTGTTTGGGCCTCCTCACCACTGAAATCTTGAGGGATTTCAGTGATGAGGATGGTGCCTTGAGGTCCTAAGAAGGAGAGGGCCACCCCCTCTCCTTGTTGTCCTTGAAAAGGGTCATTTTTGCCTCATGTGTGAGTATCTAATTTAGGTTCATGATGGCCATGCCTTAGCTGTTTTTTGTGCTTATTATGTCATAATATAGCTCTATTTTTACTTGGTTTAGGCACACCATGCTTGTTTAGCATACATGTCTTGTAATGCTATCATTTGCCTTAACATGTACTTAGCATGTAGATTACCATGCTTGCTTGTTTTGGCCAAGCTTTGTGAAGCTTTTAGGCTTGTTTTGCCATGTTTAAGGTCTGATGTAGGTTGTTTTAGCCATGCTTGCCATGCTTTGTTTAGCCTCTTTGCATTTTTGGCTTGTAAGCCTCAAGTGTATGAACCATGAGCATGCATTACTTGCATTATTCCAGTGGTTTGGAACCACTTGTCATGTCATTTCAGTCCTCATGACATGCTTGCATGCTTGCATTTGATGCCCCTTTAATGTGTTAAAAGGTTGTTGTCTTATGCCCCTTGTTTAGGCCCTTGTGCATGCTTGCATGTTTAAGCCATTTAGATGCCATCTAGATGTGTTATTGGCTTTGTCTTAAAATGCTAAAACTCTGATTTTGGTTGCTTAATTCATGCCATGTTCGATTTTGCTAGTGTAGTTCAATACACCTTTGGCTTGCTTTGAATTTTGGCTTTGCTTGCATGTCTTGTTTGTCTTGTCTAGTTGGTTTGGCACCTTTCATGACTTGATTTTCAGAGCTTATAATGCATGCCATTTGTCCATGTTTTCATCCTCTTAATTGTGCTTGAGAGTTGCTCTTCATTGCCTAAGTGTTGGTCCTTGTGTGCATGCATGCTTGCATGTTATTTGGTCTTCATTCTCTTAGCATTTGGCCACTGTTTTGGGCTTAGTATAGAGCCGCCCAAATTAGTTTAAGTCCATTATTCGCATGTTGTTGCATGCTCACCTTGTGTGTTGTTGCATACTTGTGTGTTGTTACATGTTTAGGGTGTTTAACATGTTTGCTCCATGTGTTGTTGCATGCTTGAACATCCACATTGCATCTTGCACACTTGTTGGTTTGCATTGCCTCATGCCTTGCATGCTTGCTTGCATAGGTTGTATGCCTAGTATGCATTGTGCATTGCATGACCATGTTGCATACTTAGTTAACATGCTTAGGTTGTATTGCATTGGCATGCATGCTTTGCCTCTTGAATTGAGAATGATAGAGGTTGAGTCTCACTTGTTTGTTTGATGTGCATCTCATTTGAAATCAAAGTGCATACTTGGTTTCTTGGGCCATCACGCATTGAAATGCGTGATTGGTGGTCCGAGAACCAAGAACCATGTCCCTTTGAATCATTAACATGATAAGGGATGTGATGGTGCACACATTTGCTTGAAATGCATTGCTATGCCTTGTTTTGCCCTCTGCTGTTGTCAAAACAGGATTCTGCAGGAAGGTTTGGCCGGCCGGCCATCTTTAGTGCCAACCGACCAAAATTGGTGGCCGGTGATCATTTTCGGTGGCCGGTGGTCATTTCCTTTGGCCGGTGACCAATTCCCTTGGCTGGTGGTGTTCCATAGCATTCAGATAAGCAACCTTGGGAATCATGCACTGATCAGAGAAGGAAAACAGTGTGGACAGAGGCAACTTGTGCATAGCAGTGGACTTCTGAGCGGAGCCGAGCACGCCTTGCATTGAGCCCTCTTCCCGAGGCTGTTTACTGTTTTATTAAATTAGTTAATTTGCTTAACTAGTTTAATCGGTCTGTAATATTTAATTAGCCTGTAGGTTAGTTAAATTTGTATTATTCTTTCGGTCCCTCCGAGTGAGGGCGTATTTGTAATAAGTGTGGGTGCATGTGTGTATGTCTTCCAACCCCCACTTCTTTCTCCCTTTTACTTACCTGCTTTTGATGGTTAGTATTAGGACATGTTTAATTTAGCATCCTTATGCTATGCATGCGTGCATCATTCATCAGTATTGCATGCACCGGGCTCGACGCATCATGCTATCAGCATTGTATTCCAAATCTAACTTGAATACATGCTACTTGTTGCATCCCATATGTCATCCTAGGATTAGCCGAGCCTATTCTAGTGACATTCTGTATGCGTTGCATTAGCCACTTGACATGGACTTGGATCATGCATGTGTCACAACCCCAAACCGCCCCTAGTAGAATGGTGCCGTGATGGCCAGTAATCCGAGATTACCGAAGGCCAACTTTCAAAATTCACACACAATCAGAGTATAATATATGGGGCTTACATGTGCGGAAGCAATATATGTAAATTTAACTAGTCCATAAGAGCTGTGCATATGTCAAATGAAATGGCATACACCTTAATTAAAGTCTTACAACTTGAATACAAATAGAATAAAGTACATATTACATCTTGATCAAAAGGCTTCTCAAGCCGACATTTACAAAATACATGAAATGCAACTAAGAAGCATAATCTTCAAGATTGCCGACATAACATGAATCCAAAACATCTTGCAAAACACACACTTCTAGGCGTAGCAGACTTCTTGCTTGTTACCTACATATATATATATATATATGGAGAGGGTGAGCTTGGATACTCAGTGAATGGTACAAGTAATAAAGGGTTAAATGAATGATTCCCGAAATCTTGTCAAAACAATACATATGCCATAGCTTGTTCAAAACATGTACTTAGCATAACTTGTATCAAAACATGTACTTGGGGTGATGACATTCCAGGCAAAACAAAAGCATGACCTCGGCATCGAGCACACCCGTTCATAGTCCGTCGGTGGCCGATATCTTAACAAGGGTGCTACTTGGGCTTAACGTCCCCTAGCACGAAAGGACGGTGCTACCTGGGCTTAAAGTCCCCTAGCACGGAAGGACTATGTTACTTGGGCTTAACGTCCCCTAACACGAAAGGACGGTGTTACTTAGGCTTAACGTCCCCTAACACGAAAGGACGGTTCCAAGAATGTCATCCAAAACAAAGCTTATACTTGATACATAAAATAAGGGTAATCATTCATGCTTAACAAATACTTTCAAAACAAAGCAAAGCAAAGCCTTTATCAAAACGTATAACATAGCTTTATTAAAAATACCACTCACATAGTTCTTGGGACGTCGGGATCAAGGCAAAGGTCCAAGTCCTACAAACACATGGCAAAGTCTATTGAATGCACCCTTAAAAACAAGCTTCACATGAATGCAAATGATCTAGGGAAAACATGCTGGAAAACATCTAGGGAAAACATGCTGGTAAACATCTAGGGAAAACGTGCTGGTAAACATCTAGGGAAAACATGCTGGAAAACATCTGGGGAAAACATGCTGGTAAACATCTAGGGAAAACATGCTGGTAAACATCTAGGGAAAACATGCTGGAAAACATCTAGGGAAAACATGCTGGGTACCAACCAGGTCTTGGAATGGATGTACAGAGATGATCTAGGCAAAAATGACCTAGCTGAGTGAACTCAGGAGGTCTTGGCCGAGGTCCCACACCTCTTGGCCGAGGTGTGGTTACCTAGGCTTCAGTGTGCAGCTGCCTGCCGAGGTGTTACAAGGTGCCGGCAAGGGTGTACCATGGTCGGCCTAGGTGTGCAGTGGTTAGCCTAGGTGTGCATGCAAGATAAACTAAGGTGCAAGTGATCATGCAAGATAGGCCAAGGTGAGATACGATGCTTGGCCTAGGTGTGTGATCTAGGCAAAAGTGGTCTCGGTGATCACACCTAGGGAAATGAAGTCTGGAAATCTGGGTTTCCACCCATGAAGAACATGAACATGGAGAACATGAATGAGATGAATGCTAAAATCATAATTCCTTTATTCAAAATATGGGTTTTCATGCTACGAGTTCGAAAACATAGACCTGGGTACCCATACTTGAAGATTATATGAAAACAAACATGAAAACATGGATCTTGGTGCAAACTCTTGGATCAAAACATGACTTTTCTTGAAGAACACATGAATACCACTTTCTCTTTCTAAAACCGAACTTCAAAGCAATGCATGGCTTACAAATCATATTCAATCATGCAATGCAATAACATGATCATAAAGAACAACATGAGCAGATCAAGAATCTAACCTTAGAACACAGATCTAACGGTTCGATCTCTAGGGATCAAGCTTGGAAATCTACTCTCCCTCAAGAACTCTTCTTCCTCTCCTAGAGCTTCTCTCTCCTCTTCAAAACATAGACATACAGCAAATGATGCGTTTCTCTCTCTGCTGGCTAACTTAACACTCTGCTCGGACACGTGGCAACGGCTGGTTGGTTCTCCTCAAAAAGGTGTCTGAATGATAAGACAAGGCTATGACAAAGCGTACTCAACAAGCTAGATGGCAAGGCACTCCGGCAAGTAATGATCTCGGCTAAGGACATAGGCTTCGGCAAGTAAGGTCTCAATGACCTCGGCTAGGAAGGATAACACTTGGCCAAGCTGTGCCACACCTCGGCCTAGATGTGCCACACCTTGGTCTAGGTCATTCCACTCCCAGAACAAGATCACTAGGTGCAAGGATTAAGGATCTCGGATGCCTAGATGATAACATCTCGGCCTAGATGATGCATATCTCGGCCTAGGTGATGCACACCTCGGCCTAGATGATGACATCTCGGCCAATATGCCTAGGTGATGGTGGAGGTCAACCAAAGTGGTTCCAAGATGGTCCTAGGCTTAAGATGACCTCGGCTTGGCATGACCTAGGCTTGGCATGACCTAGGGCTTGGCATGACCTAGGCTTGACATGACCTGGGCTTGGCATGACCTAGGCTTGACATGACCTGGGCTTGACATGACCTAGGCTTGGCATGACCTAGGCTTGAGACAGCAAGGAAGGAACAAAGTATGCATACAACACTTAAGCAAAACATGATAGCATCAAGACAAGACAAGAACCTTTACCTAGGCAAAACAAGTCTAAGTCTACAAATGCAAGCTTAACAAGACAAAATCATGGAAATGCACATGAACATGACGAAGACATGAATGTGGGTTATTGCTAACACGTTCACTGTTTTGGCACGGAGTACGACGTAAGTATTTATGCTTTAGCATCTCACATGAGTGTGAATGTTAACATGACAGCATGCTTACCATGTGGCTAGATGCTTATGTGATATAAACTACATGAATGCCTGTGGGTGAAGGTTGGATTGTTTGAGTTTGGACAACTCGTTGAAATCCGTGTTTTAGCCTACTTGCAAGTAGCAAATCTCAAATCATTTTCCAAACAAACGGATATGTAATGCTTTGTTCCAAATTAGGCGATCTAGTCTATACTTGTTTTGCTGCACGCATTACATAGTAATTCTAGCTAATTAATCGGAATAAGAACGCATGTGTTTTAAAAAACGAGATATCATGGTTAGTAGAGGCCGATCTTCGGGTCGGGCGAGCGGGGGTGCTCATAGCTGACCTTCCCCAATCGTACCAAGTTCCCGAGCCGAGGCAACTTTGGTGTTGACGGACACGTGGCCTTTGGCAAATGAGTCAGGGTTTCCTAAATTCCCCCATTAAAAAAATATTTAGGTGGCGACTTTGTATCTGGCAAAACAGTCCATGTTTGGCACTTCTTTTCTAAAAATCTATTTTCTCAAAACGATTTGCTGGATTTGGACTCTTTGGTTCAGATTTAGAACCGTGACAAAATCGAGTCCGAACTGTGGGGTGAGGCCCTCACGCGGGGCGCGTCCACAGCTGTGTTCAGTTATATTTGTCAAATACATTTTTACCCAATTTTGCGGACGTGGTGTTTGTTTTGGATTTTTAAATTATAATTTCACATTTATTTTTAAAAAAAAAATTCAGGCAGAGAAATTTGACTAATTCAGACGTTTAGTCGGTTGATCAGCTTGCTTGTTTTTATTTTTCAGAAAATATTTTTCGGAAAATTCTACTTTCTTAATTTTCGTGTTTTTTTTTATTGAATTTTTTTAATATTTTAAGCAATTTTTTTACTTTTTAGACACACCTAACATAAATACACTTAAAAAATAAAAAAATTGTAAACAAAATCTTTTAAAAATTCACTAAATACCAGAAATATTTAAAAAAAAATACAAGCATTTAGTACATTTTTTGTATTTTCATGTATTTATTAATTTCTTGAAATATTTTTTCACAAATTTTTTACTTTTTGTTTTCAAATAACAATAAATTATGCAATTCATAAAAGTCGAAGTGACAACTCCTATCAAGTTGATGCATAATTGTTCAGGTCATCAAAGTTGACGTGACAACTCTGATGCATAGTTGTCATAATTGTTTACAATAATTTCATACATACAGCTACCATGTGTATATATGGTATAAATATCGCATCATACCACAACAAAAGTTTTACAGCTATTTCGAGCGATATCATCATGAAATATACGGTGGTTGATCTATATTCAGCAATGGGTCGCTATTGGGTTGCAGATGGAGATGAATTTCAATACCTATTAAATCCAAATTTGCGTTACTCACGTGCCACCGTCAATACCATGAGAGCTGCGTGGGAATTTCGCATAACTCGAGCAAACGTTCTCGTTGAGTTATGTCGTGAAGTTAATATTAAATTTCCTCGCCGGTTAGCCATGCGTATGCCAACTGACACTCTACAGTTGTTGCAAAGGGCATTGCATTGTATCCACGACGAAGTTAATCGCATAACCCAACGTTTGCAAAGGTCCTCACTAATGAAGACCGCAAATGAGCGTGCCAAAGATGGGTTAATGGATGATGCACACCAGTACTTCGCCTGGAGCATGGATGTTATGTATGAATCTGATATTGAGATGTCAGATGATGATGATGATGATAATGAATGAAATTGTTTGGATGAATGACCAAACCATTTATGTTGTAATGGATTTGTAATGCTTATCCACGACTTATCAATGAAGGAAGATATTTCAATTGTTTTTAGGCTTGAACAAACATATTTTTTAGGCATGAACAAACATATTTTTTATTTTATGTTTTTATGGGTTGTTTAAACATTTTGTTCAAACCAAACGCGTTTGTAATTTATGTTTTTCTAAAAATAAACAAAAATTAGTTTTTAATATTTTTGTAAACATAAACCAAAAACGTAAACGTTACCAAACGCTACCTTATTTATTTTTATTTTAGGGTTTAGGATTTATAATTTAATTCTTAAAATTTATTTAAACTTCAATTTTATAAATGGTTGTCTCAATTTGTAAAATTGAGGAAAAACCGTAAATTACTATAAATAATGCACAGACTACGGATAATGAGAGAGAGGTAGAGATGTGAAAGAGATTTGTGTGATTCATCAAAATAAGTAAGAATAAAAAATTGTGAAATTATAATTACGAATAAATAAGTATGACGCATTTACATCAGCTGTACAAGTTTGATTTACAAAAACTATAACAATTACCACAAAAAAAAAAAAAAAACTATACAGTCCATATCACAATCGCTAATGCCCTAACCTGCCCCCAGTCCCACAACCCCAACCGTGGACCTCCCTCCTCGGTCTCCTGCGGTAGACTCTCTGAATATCTGGCACTCCCTCCCCTACATGTGGCCCTCCATTGACTGCCTGTGGAGCTTGTGAGTGTGACCCCCCTTCTCCTGCATCTGCTGCCCCTGATCCTGTCTGTGCTTGCAAATCGGATATTGCTGTGAGCTGTGAAACTCCCTCATCTGGTACAACTGTATCACGATCTGCAGCTGGACCTCGACCTCTACCTCTGCCCACACCCCGACCTCGGCCACGACGTCTCCCACGACCATAACCTCGGCCTCTCCCTCACGCTCTGGGGTGGCTCAATATGGGCCTCATCGTCAACGTGGGAGATGTTAGTGAGAATTGCATCATGTGTACTCATGGGCGCGGTCGAAGTAGTCCCCAGAAAAGCAGGTGGTAACTGGGTGGGTGGGGTAACAACATCATGCATGAACCAGGGCGCGGTCGAAGTACTCCCCAGAAAAGCAGGTGGTAACTGGGTGGGTGGGGTAACAACATCATGCATGAACCGGGGCGGTGTCCAATCAGGGTCAAGGTCAGCATGCTGGGTAGGATGTACGTGTGGGGAATCTGGAGAAATGTATGGGGTATCATGCGGTGGGGTGACTGAAGTCCAAGGACCTGCTGTGGCTGGCGCTGAAGTGGGAGGCACTGACGTGGACGGGACTGATGTGTCTAGAGCAGCTGCTGCACTGTGTACACTGTAGTCCCCAAAATGCAGATGATCTACCCGATGGGCATGCTGGATCCCCTCGTACAATAACTCTTGGATCTCTGCAAGGGCCTGTAGACCAAGCTGTCCATCACGTCTGAAAAGGGCGTCCTCAGCCAAATGATATGACCTCCCAACTTGAACCACCTGAACAAAAAATCAGATATATTAGGCTATAGTTGACTGAAAATAATCAATTATGATATTAACAATTATCTGACACATACTATGATACTCACCAATGTCTCGAGAGAAGGACCAACTCCCTGATATCCGGCCTTAGACAGGTGGCTCGGATTACCGACAAGTAGGTGTGTATGTCGGTCGGGAGAGGGGAGGACCCCATCGCTTCAGTCAGCCTGTACAATAGTGTCGCGACGGGCATCCCACAACTGTATGTATCGCATATGATGCACACTCCAGTCAGTGCCGGCTCGGCCACGTCTATCAGTCGCATGCAACCGCCACTCGGTGTCACACCGATCCGGCACGGACTGGACCCGACCAAACTGTCGGAGGACACGATCAGGGAGATGCCACTCAACCACGTCAAAACAAAGGAGTGGCACTCTCACCATCCATATCTCCTCATCTAGTCGGCAATAGTCTGGGAGCGTATCGAGGACCTCAGCATAAGGCTGCCAGATAAACTACAATAACGACAAGTCTATTAAAAATCGCTCATGAACATATACACTCCATATGACAATTAAAATTTAGGTATTTAAATTTGATACCTCGCCGTCTATCATCCGGTCAAGCTGGTCTCTATACACGACGACTACGTGGGTTGATACGATCTCGTGGCCCATATCAACCCTCTACCGGCTACCTCGAGGTCCGACCGGCAACTGCATGTCTCCTTGGCCGATGGGAACCTCACCAGGAGCAACCAGTTGCCGCTTAGACGGGGCAATGCGAATCAATCTCTCCCACACCCAAATCTGTAATAGTTTGAACGCAATTACAATACTGATATATGCCATACAATATGAATTGACATGTAATAAAATTCTTACTAACTTGTAGCAAGACAAGGGGTCCTCCGTTCTGATTCGCACCCACCTGAGCTACTCGACATAGCATCCTATACAAGCATGCCAACGCCGCGGCGCCCCAACTGTACTGGCCGATCACGTCAATGTCTGTCAATAGTGGCAAGTACATCAGCTTGAGTAGGTTCTGTGACTTATTAGGGAGAAGTACCCCCCTAATAAGCCACATAATATATGCTCGGGCATGCTGCTATACTAACTCATCTGGAGCATGATCTGGAAGATGGCCCTGAAACTGCTCGGATAGCCACCTCACCCTCACTCTACCTGCCTGTAAGTCTGCAAGTGTAGGTGCTACTCCCAATAGCTCAGCACATAGGGCTGTCCACTGGTCCCTCGTCAATGATGGGTCAGGTCCAGTAACTGCTCGCCCATCAATCCGTAGACTATATAGGACAGATACGTCCTGCAATGTGACGGTGGCCTCACCGGTCGGGAAATGAAATGTATGAGTCTCTGTGCGCCACCTCTCGACGAGAGCAGTAATGAGTGGGTGGTCCAGTCTGATATGGCCTATACGATAGACACCATAGAATCTCGCGCATAGTAGACACTGCAAGACTCTATGGTCCAATGGACGCTCCCACAGGCCAGAATCTCCCCACCGGCATGCCACCATGGTGCGTGCCTGGTCCTGCATAACAGAATGAGTAGTTTAAATTATAGCATTATCACGTAATATAAAACAAAATGCAGGGTATTTTCATTGTAAGCGTAAAGTCCAACAAACGTTATTGCATACCGGGTCCTTCCATATACTGTCAGCCCGATGTGGATGACTCAAAAGTGGGACCTCATCAGGTAGATGTGTCATGAAGCCTGTACAGTTGAAAAACAAATACATTTTTAAAAACTGTATTGGTGAGCATGTAATTTAACTATAACAATTAAACTCAAATTATTCCGTACATGACGACTTGAAAAACAAATGTGGTTGATTATTTTAAAAGTATAAATTTGTGTGCCATTAACATGGAAGCAATTCACTAAAATCTAAATTTTGCATATTATGTGCCATTAAATATGATAAGCAATTCAACAGAACCTATCGTTATCTATGCGATAACTAATATAGAAATTGTAACAACCCTCACTTTGATTTAGTCATACTTGCATACATTCATGTATGATCTTGTCTTGTTATGTTGTTTTACAAGTCTTGCCTTGTCTTGTTTCGTTTAAGTGTTACTTGCATGATTTTGTTCCTTGCTTGGTGTGTAGCCGAGGTCATCTTGAGCCTAGTTCACCTTTGAACCTTTGTGCCTAGAGCTACCTTGGAACACCTTTGGTTGACCTCCACCTTCACCCTGGCATATTAGCCAAGATGTCACTATTTGGGCCGAGGTGTATATCGCCATGGCCGAGATGTGCATCATCTGGGCCGAGATGTTTATCCTTGCACTTAAGCGATCTTGTACCCGGATAGGTATGACCTAGACCGAGGTGTGGCACATCTAGGCCGAGGTGTGGCACAGCTTAGTCCAGTGTCGTCCTTCCAAGCCGATGTCTTTGTTTCCCTTACTTGCCGAAGTTTTGTATTTAGCCGATATCATTGCTTGCCGATGTGTCTTGCCATCTAGCTTGTTGAATACGCTTTGTCATAGACTTGTCTTATCAATCAGTCGCCTTTTGAGTTGAACCAACCCGGTCGTGCCACGTGTCCGAGCTGAGTGTTAAGACAACCGGCAGACCTTGAAACAAATCATTTTGTCTCAAATCTTTGCCTTTAGAGAGAGAAGCTCTAGAGGAAGAAGGGGGAATTCTTGAGTGAGAATAGATCTTCCAAGCTTGATCTTTGGAGTTTGAACTGCTAGATTCGTGTCTTGAGGTTAGAATCTCAACCTAATCTTGTTGTTCTTATTGATTATCTAGCTGCATTGCATGATCGAATCTGTTTTGCATGTCATGCATCGATTTGAAGTTGGTTTTGGAAGAGAAAAAAAATAGTATTCATGTGTTCTTGAAGAAAAGTCTCGTTTTGATCCGAAAGTTTGGAACAAGAACCATGTTTTGTGTTTGTTCTTGCATGACCTTCTTGTATGGGTACCCAGGTCCATGTTTTTGAAGTCATGGCATGAAATCTCAGATTTTGTAACAAGTTATGATCTTTGCATTCATCTTCTTCATGATCATGATGTTCTTCATGTTCTTCAAAGGGAAACCCAGGTTTCCCGACTTTGCTCTTGGATGTGGCCATCGGGACCACACCTCGGCAAGGAGGTGTGGGACCTTAGCAAAGACCTGGTTGGTACCCAGTGCGTTTTCAGGAAACGAAAAGCAGTGTTTAAGCTCCCAGCATGTTTTGCTTTGTTATTGACTTGGATCTGGTGAGAATGCCGGGATCATTTGTATGCATGTAAAGCTTGTTTTGAGAATGTGATTGCCATGTGATTGTAGGTCCTTGATCTTCGCTTTGAGCCTACACCCGAGAAGAACTACGTGAGTGGTATTTTTAATAAAGCTATGTTATCATGTTTTGATAAGCTTTGCTTTACTTTGTTTTGAAAAGTATTTGTTAAGCATGAATGATTACCCCTATTTTGTGTATCAAGTATAAGCTTTGTTTTGGATGACAATCTCGGAAAGTCCCTCGTGCTGGAGGACTCTAAACTTTCGCAGCACCACTGTGTTAAAGCGGGCTACGGGCCTAAGCAACACCAATCTCTCGTGTTAAAAGGATACGGTCCTTTGTAACATAGGTCGCTTGTGCTAGAGGACTCTAAACTTTTGTAGCACCCTTGTTTTGCCACCGATGGTCTATGAACGGGTGGGTTTGTTTTGTCAAGAATGTTATCACCCCAAGTACATGTTTTAATACAAGTTATGCCAAGTACATGTTTTGAACAAGCTATGATATATGTATTGTTTTGACAAGGACCTCGGGAATCATTCATTTAACCCCTTTATTATTTGTACCATTCACTGAGTATCCAAGCTCACCCTCTCTATATATATATGTAGGTGATGAGCAGGACGGCGGCGACGCCTAGATGTGTTTGCAAGCTTGTTTTGGATTCATGATTATGTCGGCTTTGTTTTGTATTCATGTCGGCAATGTTGTATTTACGTCGGCAAATCTTGAAAATCATGCTTCTTGGCTTGTATTTCCTGTATTTTGTACGTGTCGGCTGAGAAGCCTTTTGATCAAGATGTAATATGTATTTTACCTTGCTTATATCCAAGTTGTAAAGATGTATGTCATTTCATTTGCTTTATGCACAGCTCTTATGGACCTCTTGTACTTTAAGTTATTGCTTCCGCATATGTAAGCCCCATATATTATACTCTGATTGTGTGTGAATCCTTGTAAGTTGGCCTTCGGTAATCTCTGATTACTAGCCATCATGGCACCATTCTACTAGGGGCGGAATGGGGTCGTGACAGAATGGTATCAGAGCACAAGTTCCTCAGTATACGATATTCACACACTTTGAGTCCTAAAGAGCACAGGATTTCCCTTAGGAAGATGTTAGGAATACATCATATTGCTTACTATTTGAACAAGGTGTGCATTGTCTTGGCATGCCTATTTGTTACTTGCCTACGTGTTTATTTACTCGTCTTGTTTTAAAGTCACACTTTGCATGCTCATAGCATCATAAGGAGAGGTAGACCTCCACTTGGCCGAGATCAGTCCGAAGACAGGTTGGACAGACTGGAAAGGTTAGTTGATGGTTTGGCCCGCGAGTTGAGGCAAACAAGACAGCAATACGCTAGTGCTACTTCGACCCAGGCCGAGCAGACAAACGGCCGAAATGCAGCTCCGCCTCCCCCGCCACCTCCTCCGGTACCACAAGTACCCCCACAGCCAGCCTTGTATGGGGACGGCACAATAGCTTTAATCAGAGAGTTCAAGAAAATGAAGCCACCAAGATTCCAAGGAGGTATAGAGCCGATGAAAGCTGAAGCATGGGTTTTGGAAATGGAAAAGCTGTTCGAGATCTTTCCCAGCACTGACGCTCAGAAGGTGTCGCTGGCAGCATTTACATTAGACGATGATGCTCGCAGATGGTAGATGATGGTTCGAGAAGGCAATTCAGACTTGACTTGGACCCGATTCTTGGAGTTGTTTTACACCAAGCATTTTCCCTTAAGTGTTTGTGACCGCAAGACTACCGAATTCCAGACTCTGACGCAAGGCAACAGAACAGTGGCTGAATACGACCGTGCTTTTACTGAATTGGCGAGGTATGCACCTCATATGGTCAGCGATGAATATATGAAGGCTAGGAAGTTTGAGAGTGGGCTTTGCGGACCAATACAAGACCGGGTTAACCTGCACAACATGCCAACTTACGCCGGAGTGTTGGACAAAGCCATCCTCGCTGAAGCTAACTTGAACAGATACCAGAGTTCAGGGGAGAACCAGAGAAAAAGACAGAACTGTGACAATCGCCGAGTGCAATTTGATACCAAGAAGAAAGCGAATGTTGGTAGTTCAGGCAACTCAAGGCAGGGAAGTAGTGCTAAGCCGATATGTTCAAGTTGTGGAAAGCCACATTTCGGGGTCTGTCGTCGGGCATCTGGAGCTTGTTATGAATGTGGTGAAATAGGTCATTTTGTGAGAGACTGTCCTAAGACAAAGGCGAATGATAGCAAGAAGGATGAGAATACCTCGGGTTCTGTACAGAAGGGTAACGACGGGAAAGCTCAGATGAGGCAGGGCAGAGTTTTTGCATTAGTACCAGGAGATACTCAGAATACTGAGACAGTGGTGTCAGGTATACTCCCAATTTGCTCTCAAGATGCATATGCATTGATTGATTCAGGATCCACGCATTCATTCGTATCCACTAAGTTTGCCGAGAAGATTAATAGGAAATTAGAATCCCTTGATTATATGTTATCTGTGTCTATTCCATCTAGGAGATCCATGATTGTTGCATCCATCTATAGAGCATGTGTTATTTTGATTAAGAATATTGAATTGCTAGTCGATTTAATGCCATTGGACATAACTTATTTTGATGTTATACTGGGGATGGATTGGTTAGTAGCAAATCATGCATCTATTAATTGCGTTTCGAAGAGTGTCACACTGAAACCCCCAAACCAAGCCGAGGTTATTTTCCAGGGAGAAGGGATAGTGCCCCCACCTTACTTAATCTCATCCATGAAGGCCTATAAGTTGATCCAAAAGGGGTTTCAAGGTTATTTGTGTAGTGTACTGAGTAATCTAAATGGAAATGTTGAGTTAGCCGACGTCCCTGCTGTTAATGAATTTCCCGATGTCTTTCCGAATGATTTGCTTGGTCACTTGGTTGATAGAGAAGTGGAATTCACTATTGATGTAGTGTCAGGGACCCAGCCTATCTCTAAAACACCCTATAGAATGGCCCCCGCCGAGCTTAAAGAGTTGAAACTGCAACTACAAGAGTTGTTAGGTAAGGGCTTTATTAGGCCAAGCGCTTCACCTTGGGGAGCACCCGTGTTGTTTGTTAAGAAGAAGGATGGCACACTTCGTCTCTATATAGATTACCGAGAACTGAATAAAGTAACCATTAAGAATAAGTACCCTTTGCCGAGGATAGATGATTTGTTTGACCAGTTACAAGGAGCACGAATCTTTTCAAAAATTGATCTTAGGTTGGGTTACCATCAGCTTAAGGTTAAAGCTGAGGACGTTGAGAAGACCGCCTTTCGGACGAGGTATGGCCACTACGAATTTTTAGTGATGCCTTTTAGAGTGACTAATGCCCCTGCTGCATTTATGGATTTAATGAACAGAGTCTTCAAGCCGTATTTAGATGAGTTTATAGTTGTCTTCATTGATGATGTGTTGATATATTCTAAAAGCAAACCTGATCATGAGAGTCATTTGAGACTTACCTTACAGATTTTGAGGGATCAGAAATTGTATGCGAAGTTTAGCAAGTGTGAGTTTTGGCTTTCTACTATTTCATTTCTGGGTCATGTGATAAATGAAGAGGGTATTTCAGTTGATCCTAGTAAAATCGAAGCTGTTGTGAATTGGCCGAGGCCGACAAATGTGTCTGAGGTTCGAAGTTTTCTGGGTTTAGCAGGTTATTACAGGAAGTTTGTGAAGGATTTCTCAAGAATTGCAGTTCCGTTGACACAATTGACCAAGAAGGGAGCAACATACGAATGGACTAAGGATAGAGAATCAGCCTTCCAAGAGTGGAAGACGAGGTTAGTCACAGCACCAGTACTTGTACTTCCAGCAGGTAACGAAGAATTTCATATTTATAGTGATGCTTCAAATAAGGGTTTGGGTTGTGTATTAATGCAAGAGGGTAAAGTCATAGCCTATGCATCTCGTCAATTGAAGCCACATGAAAAGAACTATCCCACCCATGACTTAGAACTAGCAGCCGTAGTATTTGCTTTAAAGATTTGGCGCCACTACTTGTATGGAGCTTCTTGTCAAGTTTTTATAGATCACAAGAGCCTAAAGTACTTGTTCACTCAGAAGGAATTGAATATGAGGCAGAGAAAATGGCTTGAGTTGTTGAAAGACTATGACATGCAGATTCAGTATCACCCAGGAAGGGCTAAAGCCGTAGCCGACGCTTTGAGCAGAAAGATAGTGGGAAATTTGGCGTGTTCGACCATGATAGCGGTGGAGCCGACTATTGTTGATGAGGTAAAGGCAAGGCAGATGGAGGATAAATTCTTCATGAAAGTAGCCGAGGAGATTGTCACAAAGCCAAGATCAGGGTATACCATCGAAAATCAAGTGCTTAAGTTTGAAGGAAGGTTATGTGTGGCCGACATCCCAGAGTTGAAAAAGAGAATTTTGCAGGAAGCCCACGGTTCCAAGTTTGCTGTTCATCCAGGGAACACTAAGATGTATCAAGACGTGAAGCAGACATTTTGGTGGCCGAATATGAAAGGAGAAATAGCCGAGTTTGTGTCTCAGTGTTTGCATTGTCAACAAGTGAAAGCAGAACATCAAAGGCCAGCAGGACTCCTACAACCTTTACCGATTCCTGAGTGGAAATGGGAACACATCTCCGTGGACTTTGTGGTCGGTTTGCCAAAGACACCGAAGGGTATGGATTCGATTTGGGTTATCGTGGATAGACTAACTAAGTCAGCGCACTTCTTACCTGCTAAGACCACCTTCAACGCCGATCAACTTGCTTTGTTGTATATGAGTGAAATTATTAGACTTCATGGAGTGCCAATGTCCATTGTGTCAGACCGAGATCTGAAGTTTGTTTCAAGATTTTGGCAGAGCCTACAAAGAGCTTTTGGAGCCGAGTTGAGGTTCAGCACAGCTTTTCACCCCCAGACTGATGGGCAAACAGGGAGGACAATTCAGACACTTGAAGATATGCTTAGACTATGTGTTTTGGACTTCCAAGGAAGTTGGGGAATGCATTTGCCCTTAGTAGAGTTCGCTTACAACAACAGTTATCAGGCTAGCATTGGTATGGCGCCATATGAAGCTCTGTATGGGAGAAAGTGCAGATCGCCGATATGTTGGACCAAGGTTGGAGACAAAGCTCTGTTGGGTCCCGAGTTGATCCGAGTAACAACGGAGAAAATTAAACTTATTCAGCAGAGGATTAAAAGTGCTCAGAGTCGGCAAAAGAGCTACACCGACCAGAGGAGAAATGAGTTAGAATTCGAAGTTGGGGATCATGTATTCCTGAAGGTTTCGCCGATGAAAGGAGTTTCCAGATTTGGGCAGAAAGGTAAGTCAGCGCCCCGTTATATTGGGCCATTTGAAATTCTTGACAAGGTTAACACCGTTGCCTACAGACTTGCTCTGCCGCCAAAATTAAGCCAAGTCCATAGTGTGTTTCATATTTCGATGTTGAGGAAGTATATTCGAGATCCACTGCATGTGATTGACTATTCCAGAATTGTGGTTAATGAGGATTTGGGCTACGAAGAGAAGCCGATACGTGTTATCGATAGACAAGTAAGGCAGTTGAGAAACAAGTCGATACCAATGGTAAAGATCGAATGGAAGGAGCATTACGGTGAGGATGCTACATGGGAAATGGAAGAGGAAATGAAAATTCGACATCCAAAATTGTTCTTGGAACAAGGTACCTTAAGTTTGGGGACCAAACTTCTTTAAGGGGGGTAGAATGTAACAACCCTCACTTTCATTTAGTCATACTTGCATACATTCATGTATGATCTTGTCTTGTTATGTTGTTTTACAAGTCTTGCCTTGTCTTGTTTCGTTTAAGTGTTACTTGCATGATTTTGTTCCTTGCTTGGTGTGTAGCCGAGGTCATCTTGAGCCTAGTTCACCTTTGAACCTTTATGCCTAGAGCTACCTTGGAACCCCTTTGGTTGACCTCCACCTTCACCCTGGCATATTAGCCGAGATGTCACTATCTGGGCCGAGGTGTATATCGCCATGGCCGAGATGTGTATCATCTGGGCCGAGATGTTTATCCTTGCACTTAAGCGATCTTGTACCCGGATAGGTATGACCTAGGCCGAGGTGTGGCACAGCTTAGTCCAGTGTCGTCCTTCCAAGCCGATGTCTTTGTTCCCCTTACTTGCCGAAGTTTTGTATTTAGCTGATATCATTGCTTGCCGATGTGTCTTGCCATCTAGCTTGTTGAATATGCTTTGTCATAGACTTGTCTTATCAATGAGTCGCCTTTTGAGTTGAACCAACCCGGTCGTGCCACGTGTCCGAGCTGAGTGTTAAGACAGCCGGCAGATCTTGAAATAAATCATTTTGTCTCAAATCTTTGCCTTTAGAGAGAGAAGCTCTAGAGAAAGAAGGGGGAATTCTTGAGTGAGAATAGATCTTCTAAGCTTGATCTTTGGAGTTTGAACCGCTAGATTCGTGTCTTGAGGTTAGAATCTCAACCTACTCTTGTTGTTCTTATTGATCATCTAGCTGCATTGCATGACCGAATCTGTTTTGCATGTCATGCATCGATTTGAAGTTGGTTTTGGAAGAGAAAAAAAAATAGTATTCATGTGTTCTTGAAGAAAAGTCTCGTTTTGATCCGAAAGTTTGGAACAAGAACCATGTTTTGTGTTTGTTCTTGCATGACCTTCTTGTATGGGTACCCAGGTCCATGTTTTTGAAGTCATGGCATGAAATCTCAGATTTTGTAACAAGTTATGATCTTTGCATTCATCTTCTTCATGATCATGATGTTCTTCATGTTCTTCAAAGGGAAACCCAGGTTTCCCGACTTTGCTCTTGGATGTGGCCATCGGGACCACACCTCGGCAAGGAGGTGTGGGACCTTAGCAAAGACCTGGTTAGTACCCAGTGCGTTTTCAGGAAACGAAAAGCAGTGTTTAAGCTCCCAGCATGTTTTGCTTTGTTATTGACTTGGATCTGGTGAGAATGCCGGGATCATTTGTATGCATGTAAAGCTTGTTTTCAGAATGTGATTGCCATGTGATTGTAGGTCCTTGATCTTCGCTTTGAGCCTACACCCGAGAAGAACTACGTGAGTGGTATTTTTAATAAAGCTATGTTATCATGTTTTGATAAGCTTTGCTTTACTTTGTTTTGAAAAGTATTTGTTAAGCATGAATGATTACCCCTATTTTGTGTATCAAGTATAAGCTTTGTTTTGGATGACAATCTCGGAAAGTCCCTCGTGCTGGAGGACTCTAAACTTTCGCAGCACCACTGTGTTAAAGCGGGCTACGGGCCTAAGTAACACCAATCTCTCGTGTTAAAAGGATACGGTCCTTTGTAACATAGGTCCCTTGTGCTAGAGGACTCTAAACTTTTGTAGCACCCTTGTTTTGCCACCGACGGTCTATGAACGGGTGGGTTTGTTTTGTCAAGAATGTTATCACCCCAAGTACATGTTTTAATACAAGTTATGCTAAGTACATGTTTTGAACAAGCTATGATATATGTATTATTTGTACCATTCATTGAGTATCCAAGCTCACCCTCTATATATATATATGTAGGTGATGAGCAGGACGGCGGTGACGCCTAGATGTGTTTGCAAGCTTGTTTTGGATTCATGATTATGTCGGCTTTGTTTTGTATTCATGTCGGCAATGTTGTATTTACGTCGGCAAATCTTGAAAATCATGCTTCTTGGCTTGTATTTCCTGTATTTTGTACATGTCGGCTGAGTAGCCTTTTGATCAAGATGTAATATGTATTTTACCTTGCTTATATCCAAGTTGTAAAGATGTATGTCATTTCATTTGCTTTATGCACAGCTCTTATGGACCTCTTGTACTTTAAGTTATTGCTTCCGCACATGTAAGCCCCATATATTATACTCTGATTGTGTGTGAATCCTTGTAAGTTGGCCTTCGGTAATCTCGGATTACTGGCCATCATGGCACCATTCTACTAGGGGCGGAATAGGGTCGTGACAGAAATCTTTTACAAAATCATTTTAGGGTCTTAGTTACATAAGCTTAATAATGACCAGTAACATGTGGATAGTTTTCATACATAAATATTTGCGAAAAAATAGAATGAGAATTTTTTTTCCAAAACTTCATTATTGATTTTGGCATATTTGACAAAACTTCATTATTGATTTTGGCATATTTGACAAAACTTCATTACATTTATGGCATATTTGACAAAACTTCATTATTGATTTTGTAATGGTAAAAGTTCCAATAAAGTATAAAATTTGCAAATTACGTACATCTGATTCATAAATTGTAAATGTAAAAAATGCTTGCATCAATCGAAATATTAAAATCTTAAAATGGTAGAAGAACTATGTGATTTTAACTAAAATTTTGTAATTGACATTTTCAATCAAGTAGAGAATAAAAAACATAGGCCTATGTGGTATAGTTAAATGTTTTTGCATTGTCATTTAGTTTAATTTATTTGTTTAGTATGTTAGTTATAAATTTTGTCAAGGAAATCAAACAATTACAATATATAAAGAATTAAAAAATAGAAATGATCTATTACAAATAAAAAATGATCTATTTAAATGTACGACCCCGTTTACAAATAATGAATTATAAAAGAAAATAAAATGATCTATTACAAATAAAGAATTAAAAAATGATCTATTACAATATGTAAGTATTATATAGTCTTCATCGACCAAGTCGCATCGGACATGTTCACCTATCATGACCTGTCTGCTGGCACTCACTGCAACGAGCGGTCAAACGCCTATCTGATATGTCCATCTTATTCGGAATACGAGACATAAATGCACGACCCCGTTTTACTTCTCGCAGACGCAGTACATTAGGCATTAAGGTCCACTGCGGATCAGCCCAATAATCTTGATGCGGTATTGGATTGAATTTAGTTTCCCAAACCCTCATGTATACAAGAAGCCTATATACTAGATCAACGTACTCGAATGGATTGTCACCGCATTCAGACATTACAGCGAGCATATGGGAACATGGATAATGTCGTATCTCATATTTCCCACAACTGCACGTGGGTTGATTCATCCGCACAATTTGTGTATTGCGACCTCGTCCATGGCGAAAAGATGTTTGCACCTCAAACACGCGGCATGGCCTATTAGAAAATTGTAATAGAAACTAATCAAGTTCATGTTTTTAGGTGTACTTAACTTGACAACATAATAACAACAATTTAGTTTATATTACAAACTAACCTGTCATACGATATCAACTTGAAAGTATTTGCCCTTGCGATGCCATCCTCAATAATTTTTTGCATCTCTCTAGGGTATTGGAACTCATTTCATACATCTATTTCAGCTTGGGCTCCCATCTCGTCAAAATATTTTACGAGCCGCCGAAATATAAATTCAACCATAGCTGAGATAGGTAAGTTCCTTGCACCTTTCAAGATGCTATTGAAGCACTCTACATCATTGCTGGTCAATACCCCCCACCGACATCCACCGTCATACGAAAGGGCTCACTCCTCAAGATTCATCTTGTAAACCCAATTGATGGCTTCTTGGTCAATAGCCTGTATTTGTTGTAAGTAACCATTACACTTTCATCGTTGATGAGCACTCCCTGCTTTCCATAGAAGTTGTTTCAGCTCTTTACTTCTGAACTTAGTGTTAAAGTTACTACAAACATGTCGAAGGCAGTGCCGATGATATCCAACAAATTGGAGCGAGGGATTCAACTAATGTCGCCTCACAGCAGCTAAAATACTCTCAGCTCGAACAGATATCAAAGTCACTCCTTGTCGGTCCATGACAATATGTTCCTTGATATTTGAAATGAAGAACGACCAAGACTCCAAACTCTCCCTGTCGACAACAGCGAATGCAAGCAGTAATACTTTGTCATTGGCAGTGACAATCGTTGCTACTAGCAACACACCAGTGTATTTCTCGTATAAGATTGTATCATCTATGGTTATAACAGGCCTACAATGTCTGAACCCATCGATGACGGGTTTGAAAGACCAGAAAACAAAGTGGAAGACGGGCATAATGGTTGTACTTCCGGTATATCTATGCTTCCATTGCACGATGCTGCCAGGATTAGATGTTTGTAATGCATGCATGAATTTAGGCAACATCCTATATGATTCATCCCAATTCCCGAATACCATTCTAATTGCCTTTGCCCTTGCATGACACGCCTTCTTGTATGATATACTATAGTTCATGGTCTTTTTTATATCTTCGATGACATTCTTAATGGGTGTATCAGGTTCATTCTGCATACGACAATACCTATGAGTCAGATTATTTTGGTGTGAACACTTGAAAAAAACAAATATGTATATAAATGTAAAGAGATATTTTGTATACTCACCGCAACTTGTCCCAAAAGATGAGAAGTAATGTAACTAGACCTAATATTTGTGTGGTCTCTGTTCATTCGTGGGTATAAACAATGGTGAGGACCCCTATACTGCTTTATTTCAAAAAGACCATGTATCCTACTAAGAGATGCACGCAACCACCATCTATAATCGTGCTTGCAAGCACACACCCAAACGTCTTGCTTGGAGGTTACGACTTCATACTCTCGATTATTTGTTGCATGGTACAATTTCACAGCATGTACGAGTTGATTCTTATCAACGAAAACCATCCTTTTGTCTAACTCTGGATTTTCAGCATTCCAGATTCGATTACGGGGAACGACATCGCGGTTACTAATGTCAAAATCACCACCCATGTGAATGTTTTCATAGAAAGGGATTTCAGGTCTAGGTGGAATGGGGGCATTTTGAATATCAACGGGAGCGTGGGCATCATCTTCTTCATCATCATCATCATCATCTGATCCACCCAATAAATTTTCTTCATCACACATTTCATTCTCATCATTGTCTAGGGCGACATCAGGACCGTACATGTCACTGTCAGCAAACTGCACAGAATTAACCGTTTTAGCCATATTACCAGCAACTTCAACTGGAGTGGTATGATGGCTGTAGGTGGGCATATCTTCGGTGTTATTGTGAAATTTAGTCTCGTATCCACCATGTGAACTTGATTCTCCACCATGGCCATGAAATGTCTGTTGTGTGTAGCCAGCTGCATAACATTCATTTGATTTATATATAGGAGACTGAAACGCTGTCGTGTCAATCCCATGTGTCAGCAATGTAGTGAACGGATGAGAATCCATCTGTGTTATATTCGGAAGATTGTGTACAACCTCTTTCTCAATGTACACTTCCAAACAATTTGGCGGTTGGAAACTTCCACCGATACTTAATACGGTGTTCAACGCCTCATCGTCATTGATCGATAATATTTTGTATTTGCTGGTTGCTTGCCACTGGCGATAAGGATATCTGCATTTGAAGATCAATCGGACTGTTTCCCCGTAACTTGCCACCTTGGACATAAACATCCTTTAAATTGCTAAGTGTGGTGCCAAGTTGCACCCCATATATCCCTTTCGGCTCAGCATTATATGATGCACCTTCATCGGGATCCCGAATTATGTTTCCCCCCCAACAGAAGATAATTGGAACAGTTGCCATATACTTGCTTCAATGAAACAATAAACATTAAAATATCAACATATACATATATCGAAACAATATACATATAACCACAAGCATTATTATCAGCATAATAAAACAACCTTACCATTGCGGCAAGGGCCTCCCTCCCTCAATATGATCAATTTTTAAAAGGCATTCACTGAAAATAAATAAATAAATAAATAATAATGACTCTACACAACCGTTAATTTAGGCAACGATTTAATCGTACGCATGTAAGCGGGACCAATTTTAAAAACACTTATTTTGTTTTCTTTTCATAAATCTTGATCTATTTTTTTATTATTTTGATAAGGTAGACAGATATATTACACATTTAAAAAACACTTCTTTCTATCAAGTATTTTTCTTATTGACCAGCTATGAAAAAGCAATTATGGTCATCTTAAAATTTTTTTGGTCATCTTGAGCCTCGAGGATGTAGAGGGTTGTCAGTTTTGCTTTGGCATTTGGGCTGCATACAGTATGAGGTGATTGTTTGTACTTGACGTTAGCTTCAGTAGTGGGTTGACGTTAGCTTCTGTAGTGGGGTGATTTCCCTTTTAGTGCTTTGTATTCATAAAAGATGTGAGTCTAGGTATAGGGCTTGTAAAATGTGTACCTTCAATAAAGTTCATGTTTCTTTAATGGTAAATGAAAAACATTTAAAAACTTAAGAGATGAATATGATAGTGTAGATGAAACCAGAGAATATAGGTTTATCGTTGACTAAGGGAGTTTGAGGTGGAATTTGCACTGAAGAAGATGAAATCAGGTAAGATATTAGGATTAGATTGTTTCCCTATTGAGGGCTTGGAAATGTTTAGATAAGGAGGAGTTTGTCTTGATTGAAAAAATTCTTTAATAAGATTCTAATGAGTAGAAAAATGTTTGATGAGTGGAGAAAAAGTATTTTAGTACTTTATTTATAAAAATAATGGAGATACTCAAAATTGCAACAACTATATTTACTGATTGATACAATGAAATTGAGGGAGAGAGTGATTGAGCATAACTCAATAATGTCAGGGAATTATTTTGGATTTATGTCAGATAGATCAATTATGGAAGTGATATATTTACTAAGAAGATTAATAGAAAATTACTAATAGAAAATGAGGGATGACGGATCTACATATTATTTTTATAGATTTAACAAAAGCTTATGATGGGGTGCCTCGAGATATTATATAGTATGGTGGGTGTTAGAGAAAAGGTGTGCGATCAAAGGATATATTTATGTGATAAAAGACCTATATGATGGGGTTGTGTGCGACTACAATTAGATCATTTGCAAGAGAAACTAGTGAATTCCAATCACCGTATCGTTGCATCAAGGGTCAACTTTGAGTTCATACCCTTATTTGCCTTTGTCATGGATGAGTTCATACTTGGGATGATATCTCATGGTGTGGGTTGTTCATTGATGATATTGTTCTAGTTGATGAAACTAAGGAAGGAATCAACATTAAATTAGAAATTTTGAGAGAAGCACTAGCATTAAAAAGGTTTAAAATTAATAGAAATAAAATTGATTATACAGAATGTAACTTCAGTGATAGTAGAGGTTAATGCTTTTTAATTAAACCATAGGCTATCATATCAATGCTTTTTCATAGAGGTCAATGTATTTTTCTTATTGCATGATTTTTTAAAAGCAATTTTGTAAATTTAGGATACTGTCCATCTATTTTGCTTGATAATTATGGTCATCTTAAAAAATTCTCAGTGTCTGGTGAAAAAGATTTGGTTGTTTGTTTTGGTGAAAATGCTCTGTAAATACTACCAGACTCTTTGGTGTTCATCTTTTCTTTTTAACTTCTTGCAGGGGTCTCAAAAACAGCATTGACCTCTACTGGACAAAATTGGACAAATCATACAAACATCTTAAATCATAGTGTAAGTTTTGTAGATAATTAAATATTTGTTCCATTGAGTTGAAAGAACTCGATTGATTTGGACAATATAAAATAGAGATTTCAAACATTGTTATTAATTTTTTAAAACTGGTGATCCAATTCTTTAGATTTATGGACAATTACATATAAGTTAATTTGATTTGCTCAAACTTGTGCCATTAGGGACTTTAATGACAAAATTATTTCCTATGTGAACTAGTAACCCTTGAAATACAGTGAAATACAGTGAAATAGATGGACAGTATCCTAAATTTACACTGAGAATTTTTTAAGATGACCATAATTATATAAGTTTAGGATACTGTCCATCTAAGAATTTTTAATCATATTCTGGGTGTCTGACCCCAAATACAGTGAAATAAACCAAACGAAACTAAACCAAAATATTCTTATTTGAATAAAATAGAGTCAAAATTAAATATTTTGAGAGAACATGATCTTTTCATTTATTATTTTGAAGTCAATAAAAATATTTTTTTTAATAAAATAGAGTCAAAATTAAATATTTTGAGAGAACATGATCTTTTCATTTATTATTTTGAAGTCAATAAAATATTTTTTTTTGAATAAAATAGAGTCAAAATTAAATATTTGAGAGAACATAATATGAATTTCAATGAGGAAAAATTCCAATTCATGAGTAACATAATATGAATTATCGGTTTACGAGTAACATAACTAAGAGTTTGTTTGATATTTTTTTAATGAGGAAAAATTATTAGGTACTCTTGGAAAGTCATGCGTTTATGTTTTTCACTAATCATCCATTGCCTTTAAGTAAAAATTGATTTATTGACCTCTTAATTTATAAATAATATGACAAAAAACTTGGGGCTTTTCCTATATTAAACCTATTTTGTATCTTAATTCCCAAACTAGGCCTAGTTTGGACGGAATTCCCAAATTAGGCTAAAGCGCTATTACAAATCGCGCTTTCACTGTTTGGAGCATAAAATTTGATGAATAGTGAAAACGCTATTACAAAACGCGCTTTCACTGTGCATACGAAGACAACGTGGTTCCAAACCACGCTTTTACGGTGCATATCTGTTTTCTTAAGAAAATGTTTAAAATATATTAAAATGTAATCAAAATAAATCTTGAGTTCTCTGTAGCTCAAATGGTAGTGCATTGATTTTGCCACGTCTCTGCACAGGTTCAAACCACATGCACAGCAACTCTAAACAATTGCTATCCAAAATGAAATTCAACTTTTTTTTTCCTTTTTTTCCTTCCACTCACTCTATACTTTATATATTTATTATGTAATTTTTTTATCAAAAAAAAGTAAAATGTTTGTTTGGTTAAATATTTTAAAAAATTAAAAATAAACAATTTATTTATTTAAAAAATTAAATAAACAATTTATTTATTTTTAAAGAATTATATAAAGTAGTATATTATATAAAGTAGTATACTAAAAAAAAAAAGAAAAAAAAAGTTGAATTTCATTTTGGATAGCAATTGTTTGGAGTTGCTATGTATGTGGTTTGAACTTGTGCAGAGGCGTGACAAAACAAATGCACTACCATTTGAGCTGCAAAGAACTCAAGATTTATTTTGATTACATTTTAATATATTTTAAACGTTTTCTTAAGAAAACAGATATGCACAGTAAAAGCGTGGTTTGGAATCGCGTTTTCTTCATATGCACAGTGAAAACACGTTTTATAATAGTGGTTTCACTATTCATCAAATTTTATGCTCCAAACAGTGAAAGCGCGATTTGTAATAGCGCTTTAGCCTAATTTGAGAATTCTATCCAAACTAGGCCTAGTTTGGGAATTAAGATACAAAATAGGCTTAATATGGGAAAAGCCCCTAAAAACTTGTTTGATATTATTTTTTTAATGATTTTTTTGACTTTTTTATAAGTTAAAAAAGTTAATATGAAATTGGGTTGCTTTTTAATTTTTTTTTTTAACGGGTGATAAACATAATTTTTTTTTATCAATTTTTATTTTTTAAAAAGCTATTTTCACAATATAAGGTAATGTTTTTTGGGTGAATACAAAATAAGGTAATATTCCTTACAGTGTCCCATAATATCTATACAAGTGATTGGACTTACAGATTTTCGTAGGTCAGCATTATTTGGGTGAGTGGCAAATCGAAAATGAAATTTACCTACTTAGTTCTAGATTATGCCAACCAATTGATGTAGAAACTGAATAAAAAATTCAATATACAACCATAAAGTCAACAATTCATGCTATGTATATTGGTAATTATGTGTAACAAATAAAGAATACTCTAACTGTATATATGATTAAAGCAAATTGACTTTAACACATCAACTTCATATATAACATATACAAAATGAAAAACATTATACAAATTAATAAATTTTATGAATTATTCTTAATAATTGATATATCATGTACTAATAAAATTTTTAAAATTAAAGCATGAATTATTTTAATGATGTAATAGGTGTTATACTAGTAGTTAATTTTTTTTTTATAATAAAAATTTATTAATATATATAACATTATCAATTTAAAATAGGGATAATTGGTGAACAGTCCACACTTGGTGAACAGTCCACACTCGGTGAACAGTCCACACTCGGTGAACAGTCCACACTCATGGGGCCATATGTTATTTGGTTCATGAAAAATTTCAAATTCCAATTCAAACAAACTCTTAGTTATGTTACTCATAAATATCTCAATTCATGAATTTCATAATATGAATTTCAATTCTCAATTCTCAATTATATGAATTCCATACTATGACATTAACAATTATCAATTATATGAATTTCAATTTTATTAATTTTATTCTTAATTAAACAAAAATTACTTTTAAAACCCTAATTTCCTTTTAATTCCTCTTAACAAGCAAAAAATAAAATTCCCAATTCAACAAATATAGGTTGATTTATTCACAATTCAAAATTCCAAACCCTAATTTCAAAAAATATAGACATTTTGATTCACAAGCATAATTTCAAAATTCCAATTTCTGATTTCAAATTTCAAAATATAGACATTTCATAATTCCAATTCAACAAATATAGGTGAAGAAGATGATTTTGTGTATAGATCAAATATAGACATTTAGCTCAAAATGTCTATATTCCAATTCAACAAGTATGGCATCTAGCTCAAATATAGGTGAACAAATATAGGTGAAGAAGATGTCTATATTTTTTTCAGAAGATGATTTCAAAATATAGACATTTCAAATTATTCACAAGCATAATTTCTGATTTCTGATTCAGAAGCAAAATTCCAAACCCTAATTCCAAACCCTAACATTTTCACAACACTGATAAAACCCTAACACATTACAACCCTAACACATTTAACAATTGACATTTAAAACCCTAACATTCACATTTTCACAAACACACATTCACATTTTCAACCACACATTCACATTTTCACAAACACAATAAATAAATACATAAAATTCAGAAAAAAGACAGAGCTAGATGCCATACCATAGAGAGAGAGAGCAGAGACAGAGAGTGAGAGCAGAGGGAGAGCGAGTGCGACAGCGAGAGTTGAGCAGAGGGAGATCGAGAGCGAGAGATTGTGAGAGCAGAGGGAGATCGCGTCTGAGAGCAAAATCAGTGAATTCAAAGTGTAAAAAACGTGATTGGTTTGGGTGTGTTATATAAGTATTGAGCAGCACTGAAAGCGTTATTCCAAATGGCGTCTTAGTATGTGCACAGTGAAACCGTTATTGCAAATAGTGTTTTATTCACAAAACGAATGGACATGAAAGCGCTATTTAAAACAGCGTTTTCTTCATGAACAGTGTATGCGCGATTTTAAATAGCGTTTTATTCAGAAAAAAATTTGCACATAAAGCGCGATTTGCAACGACGCTTTCTTAATTAAAAGCGTGGTTTTGAATAGCGCTTTCACTATCCATCACTTTTTGCACTCCAAACAGTGAAAGCGCGATTTGTAATAGTGCTTTAACCTAATTTGGAAAATCCGTCTAAACTAGGCCTAATTTGAGAATTAAGATACAAATTAGGCTTAATATAGGAAAAGTCTCTGCATTAACATGCATAACATTCTCTCTCTTCCGGAAATTATTATGGTCATTCTTTTTTTGCGTATGTTTGCCGCCGTTCTACCCAGCGTTTTGCTGCCGGCGATCAATTTGTAAGGTAACTTTTTCCTTTTCATTCAATCTTATACTCTCTCTCTCTATATATATATATACAAATCATGTATGCGTATATGTGTGAATGTGTTGTTTATGTGATGAATGAATGAATCAATATGATTGATCCTGCATTGTCTCAGTAATATATGAAAATTTACATTTTTAATTTCATGTTGGTTTCCATTTTTATTGATTTAGTTTTCCAACATTTCGTTTGTATTGGAGATGATTGTATTAGAGAAAATGTTGGGTATCAACCCTCCAAACCAACACAAACAATCCCTCTGTATGTGTGTGTGTGTGTGTTGCTAAGTTTGTTAAATCAACGCCTATTGAATTTCTTCTTCGTCAGGGAAACATCGGTTCCATCATTCATGTTTTCAGAATAATAATTTTTCTTTCTTTTATTTATTTATTTTTCTTCTCCCCAATTTATATATTTCTGATAATTATAATTTGTGTAGCTAGCTTGTTATAAGATGAGTAGGTCAATGTATCCACTCTAGAACTCTTTCATTTTTACTTTTTCAAAATCATTTTTAAATGTGAACTTGTTAATTAATAGATAAAGATTTGCGTCACTTGATTTAATTTTTTTATTTAAAAAAAAAAAAAAATCTGATTGGAACCTTTTCAGTCAATATTGTCAAATGGTCTGTATTGATCATGTCTTCACTTCAGGAAGAGTTTAGGTGAATAGCCATAAGTTGCAAGATATCTTATAGAAAATTGACGTGGCGACAAAGGGAAAGAAATTAGCTATTTTAGCCATCAAGGAAATATTTTGTTATTAGCTAATTATTCAGCTGTAGTTGAGATAGCCTTGAAATTGACGATGAGGTTTTAAGGGATTGGGCAATAGTGTGGAATGCAAAGAAATCTAAGTAGGTTGCAATTTAGTTCTTGCCTTTCATTGACATGTATTCACAAATCTTAGGTTACACAAATCATATTGTAGCCAACTTGAGTGTACTATTTTGTTTTTCTTTCTTTTAAAAGGTAACAATTTTTGTTAATTGGTCCAGCCTAATCTTGTAAGTTGTTTTACTTGTGCTAGGCTTTCATTGCAATGAATAAATTTACAGATACAAGAAAATGGGGAGATAGAATTAAGTAGCATTGCATAAAGATTCAAAATCATTGGTGTGCACTGTAAGTACATACATTGCAAATCACATTGATCAAGGTACTGTTTAGCATTATTTTCGGAATCATTGAACTCCGGCAGCACTAGAGGGCCTAGAAGATGAAAATGATTTCTCCTGGGCAACTCTTAGTCACTAATTCTTCTATCTCATTTTTTGTTGGATTTATAAAATATAATACATTCATTCTTTGTGAATACATATAGTCTATTAACATAGCATGATGTTCTAAATGTTATAATCTACATGCTCTAGCTTTAAGTTTTTAGTCTTTGACATGAACTTGGTATGTTGACCTTGGCAATAGAGACAGAACCATGCTTTGACCAAGGATGTACATAGAGTATATGCCAAAGAGTTAGGTATGCAAATATAGTTGCTCGATTGTAATATTGGCCTTAAGGCAAAAAGCTCTATTTGTCCTTGTGGTTAGAAGACTTCAACATGACAATTAGATTCTAAAATTCCATACGAGCAAAAAGTTCTCTCAAACCTTCATCTCTCTCTCTCTTGAAAAGCCGCTATACACCATTCAACTCTCAATTTCTTAATTAACATTGCCAAAGAATTCTCGAATTCGTTCTTTGTGGCCCAAAATTGTCTTTGTTCCTCTTTTTCTAAAACTACAAGAGCAAGCCCCTACTCACCTTTTCCTTTCATCAGAACATCTAATGCTTGAGAGAGAGAGAGAGAGTAAATATTTTCATAGGATGAATCAACGAAGTTTTGATAACCAAAACAACCCATAGTCCACCTGAATGATGGTATTGAAGTTGAATGCCAATTGCAAACTATGAGAATTATTCTTTAGTGACATGCCAACTGATGAATGGGTGAAATCTTCATCATGTCATAGCATATTATGAAATGTTCCGTAATGAAGTGTGATTCACTGATTAGGTATCTATTGGTTGTTGTATTTCAGGCTATCAAATTGAACTGCGGGGTTTAGAGGAAACTGTTTTGTTAAATAAAATGGCAGCAAGTGGTGGCACTCAGCAAAGCTTTAGGAAAGCTCTTGGAGCTCTAAAAGACTCCACGAAGGTTGGATTGGCCCAATTAAACAGCGACTACAAGGTGATTTTGTAGCTATAAATATAGATGATTATGTTCCTTGATGTTTAATAGTACTTGCAAGTGATGCCAGCCACTTCTTCCAGGAGGTAGATGTTGCCATCGTCAAGGCCACAAGTCATGTTGAAGTACTGCCAAAAGAAAAACATATAAGGAGTGAGTTGAACCTTTTTAAATTCATTAATTTTTTTTATTTGACTTGATAAGTTGAGCTTCATAAGACCTTGTAAAAATCAAGCTACTCAAGCTTGGATTAGGACAAGCTTGAGCAGAAACTTGCTTGGGATTGGTCATGAAATAAATGAGTGAAGGTTGAAATTTATTTTGGCCCCAATTATATTTTGATCCCTTCACAGCTTGACTTAGCTTTTCTACACCCATTGTTTCAAATCCACTTGAAAATAGTCAAAGGTATTTTAATTGTTTAATTCAACTATAAAAGTCTCAATTAATGATGAATACTAATATATCTTTGTAAACAATGGAAATACACTAAATATTTTGCAATTTGAGACATTTTATCCACTTAATAGTTTGATATGGAACTTATGACTCACATCTATGATGAATTTGTGTCTCATCTGAACTTTTCAGTGTTGAGTTATTTACTTACAGTCCAACCAATTGGAAGCAATGGATTTGTAGATCCTCAAGTTCTTGAGCCTCGTTTTTTACACCTAACATATAAATATGATTATTTTGTTTTGTTTACAGCTATCATTGATGCGGTTTCAGCTTCTAGACCTCGGGCTGATGTTGCTTACTGCATACATGCTCTTGCCAAACGTCTTGCTAAAACACACAATTGGGCAGTATGCTCTTGAGCACCTTGCTGTGTTAATTTATTTGCACTTTCTCTTTTTTGTGTTTTTATATGTATTTATTTAATTCTTAACAAATGTTTATTACCTACTGTAATTAACTGATTATATTATAGTGTCCTACATTTTAAAAAAAGAATTCATGTCAGCGTATCCATGTCATGTTCTGTGTTCGTGTCTAAGTCTGTGTCTGTGTCTGTGTCAGTCTTTCTTAGGTTGTCTTCTTCTACTATTTCACCATGCTTTTCAATGAAAATATCCCTTCTGGCCGCTATTTTGTCCTCACATGGACCTAGTACAATCCATGGTTCGAAACTTGCCTCACCACAACCTTCGCATATATAGTTCAGTTTTTTTTGAACCTTTTCCCAACTGAGGTTCTTTCCATTCCCACCTATTAAGTTTTCAAGCATGGTCCAAAGTCACCTCCATTCCATTTTAGTGCATGAAATCGTAGCTTGACCTGGAGTTTCCCTTGGAAGGATGCCACAGGCTCCAACTAAAACTGCCATCTGATTGCTCCTGTGTTTATATTGGACCAAGAATCTAGGAGGCTGAGACCTTAAGCAGATTCCACATAGATCTTGGAATAATGTCTTAAAGTGCTGGCTAATATCAAAATTGGTTCTGTTGCTAGAGTTGAAATTGCTTCATTTCTTCCTCTTATTGTAGCATGCAAATTAGTGAACTCAATATTTATCGAAAGGATAGTGCAATAATGAAGAGGGTATTTGCATTGTCAGTTGTACTTTGAAGAAAACCAAATATATATAAAAAAAAAAGTTTTTAGCCACGTTTATTTGGTAGATTAGGTTGGATGAGATTATAAATACAGTGGGATTGAGTGAGAAAATTAATAATGTGGTAGTATTAAGTTAGAGATATAAGATCAAGTGTGTTTGTTTGAGGAGTAGTGTGGTGGTATTTTAGTTGGTTGGGATTAAATCTATGAAATTACGTAAAAGCCCTTAATGCATAAAAAAGAGATTTTATTGTTTTTGATAAATAGAGGGCAAAATAGACATTGTGCTTCAATCCAAGGGGATTGGATTAGCAATCCCACCCCCTCCATGGGAATGCTAATCCTACACCCAAGTAGGATTGGTATTCCCATGGGACTCATAGTCGCTTAGCATGTAGCACAATCAAACATGGGTTTGGTGGGACCCACAGGTTTATTAATCAAATCCCACCATCTAAGAGGTCATTGAGTAATTCATTTAAACACATATTAACCTTATCCATAGCACAATATGTTGCAAACTGCTTGTCTTGCCTATTCCATTGTTGCATTTTGATCCGTGATAAATTCTAAACTTTTGGTACTTCCCTTATTTTTTCTTAAAAATATTCTTCTTTCATTAGTAAGTTTTAAGTCGTGAGTTTGATAGCCTATTTTCTAAGATAGATGCATGTTGTTTCCTTAAATTGGGTGTACAGAACTTTAATTAAACTATGTGCATGCTTGACATTGGCTAATATGTGTTTTGATACATTATTATTTCTAAATGCTTGAGACAACTATTTTGTCTTCCAACACATATTTGGGTGATATGTTTCGTTTTATTGGTCAATACATATAAACAGGGTCTAATATTAAATTATTTATGTCATTTCATTTGATCTGTATACTGAACTTCTCCACACTAGGGCTATCAATGTCCTTTCTGCTTTATGCTCTCACTTTTAGAACTTCATCCAACAGTGGGTTCCTTCAGCTAGAGGTGTACTTCTGAATTTGAATGACTCAGGAATTACATGGCAATTCTAACTATAGATTACAGCTAGATCTGCTCCCATACCTGTGAATCTGCGCCTGAGGTTTGGTTCATAGTTAGTTGTTAAGAAGATTTTGAGGTCTTTCAAGGGCAAGGAAAATAAGTTACCTTGTTTTTCTGAAAATTCTTATATGTTCTCTTTATGAAATATTTCTCTTGTAATTGTAGCTATTGTAGGTTCATTTAGTTCTAAAGGGAATCTGACGAAGAAAACACACATTCCTTTTATATGGTTCTATTTATTTTATTCTCCATTTGGTACAAGGAAAGGAAAACTTGAAAGTACGAAATATAGGAGATGCATAAGGAATTCTTGGGGATAGGCAGACAGCTTTTCCTCCTTTTGTTTAGTTGAGAAGGAAATAGAAGAATTTATATATTTCCAAAAGAAAGGGAACTCGATACCTTCCCGTATATTTGCCATTTTTTGGTAGAAGTAAATTAGTAGTCATGGAGGGATAATCTTCCTCCTCTCTTCATTTCCTTCCCTTCCAACGGATTCAATCCATCCCTCACCTTTTCCTTGCCCTCCTTTCCTTTTTCCTTTATTCATTACTACCAAACAGACCATTTAAGCGATCAGTTGTATTCACAGTCTATCTTATTTTTGTTGTTTACTCAGGTTGCATTGAAGACTCTAATCGTTGTACGTCGTGCAATGAGGGAGGTAGATCCTACATTTCGTGAAGAACTCATTAACTATACCCGGAGCAGAGGACTCATTTTGAACGTATCACATTTCAGGGATGATTCAAGCACAAATGGTACTCCTTAATCTTTGTTTTATTTTAATCACTGGAAGTTGCAATATGAGGAACTGACCATGGAGATTTCTGATGTTAAGCATGGGATTATTCTGCTTGGGTTCGTAACTATGCTTTATATCTTGAAGAACGCCAGGAATGCCTCCACATACTGAAGTATGATGTCCAGACAGATCACTCGGTATGCATTATGGATTACCAATTGAAGCTAGTCCTTTTTTAAGTGCCTTTTTGTTCTACATACTCATGGCTGGAACCTGAATCTGAAATGATATTACCCCGAACAAACTAGAATATGACTTAGATAGGCATTTGCTTTGCATTTTGCAATGGCCTTGGAGAATAATACTAACAATAGTTAGTTATCGGCTGAATTAGAAAATTGCACACACACACACATGGAGAGAGAGAGAGAGAGAGAGAATACAAGGGTGTTCACTAGTTATACATATCCTTCATACTCATCATTTCGTCGACAGTGGACTCGAATGAATTGAAACACTAAAATCTCCATTTCCAGTCAAAGCTATCGACAATGAGTTAGTTATAATTGTTACTGTTATTATTACTATGGTTACACTTCTGTGGAATGTAGTTCTACGTCGTGAAGTGTAGGATTGGGAGGTGGGACAATTGCTGGATCTGTTGGGCTTTTTGTATGGGCTTCAGTTTCGAGGGGTTGGAGAGGATTTTATGAGGTGGGACTGCCCGAAGTCCAAAGGGTTGTTTTACTGGGGGGGGGGGGGGGGGGGGATGGGGTGCCCTTCCCTTGGAAGAGTGTTTGGGTGGTGGGTTGTCCATCCAAAGTCGCTTTCTTTGTGTGGACAACTGCATTAGGCCGTATTTTGACGATTGATAATTTGGGTCGTCATGGGCATATTTTGGTCAATTGGTGTTGCATGTGTTGTGGAGTTGCGGAAACAGTGGACCGTTTGCTTATTTGCTGTCTGGTTGCTTCACGCCTTTGGTTGTCTATAGTAGCTATCTTCGGTTTGGCTTGGGTTCAACCGGGGACCGTAAGGGCAGTGTTACAAAGCTGGGCTGGGGGGAGGGTTGGGAAGAGAAGGCGGAAAGCTTGGAACTTGGCTGGCCATTATCTTATGTGGCTAGTGTGGTTGGAGCGTAATCGGCGGGTATTTTTGGGGGAGATGCATTCGGCGGCTTGATTGGAGCGGCATTTGCTCCTTGTGTTGCGTAGTTGGTTAACGCTGACTGTGGACACGGATGTTTTGTCTTTTGTTGATTTTGTAGAGGACTTGACTTCATAGTTCTTTTGTTTGCTTTTTTTTTTTGATCAGCAACAAAAGCTTTATTGATAAATAAGAAAAGGAAATGAGGATGAGGCATCCTCTTACAAAAGGATAAAGAGAAAACAAAACAAAATTGAAAACCCCCAAACAAGCTAAACACGGGCAAAATTCCACATATCACAAACCGCCAACCAATCTCTAGCTACCAAAAAAAGAGGAACTCCCTTAAATAAAGAGTTCCTCGACACCCATAAAGAAGTTAAATGACAAACATTATCCCACAAACAACTCACTTCCAGAAACTTTTCATCAAACAACCTTGCATTTCTCTCCCTCCATAGAACCCAAAAAGTTGCAAAGACAGCACAAGACCAAAGCATTTTGGCTCTCTTTGATCCTCCAAAAGTGCGAAAATCCACTAGGAGGAGCATATGCGTACACCTTTTTGGGGCTACCCACGCCACGTTTCCCAAAGAAAACAATTTATGCCATAAATTTAACGCTATTGGACAATGCAAGAATAAATGATCCGCGGATTTCCCATTTTTAAAACACAGAATGCACCATTGAGGATTTAGAAAACGATTGGGTCTCCTTTTTTGCAATGTATCATTTGTCAAAATGCCTCCATGAACCAAGGCCCACATGAACACCTTTACTTTTAGGGGGACACAAGCCTTCCAAACTTTTTTGCAAAAAGGAAACTGAGGAACATGAGGATTATCAATGATGTACTCAAAAAAAGACTTGCAAGAAAATATCCCGGACGAATGAAGAGCCCACACCCACTTGTCCTCCAACAGAGGAGATAAAGAAAAATGATCAATTCTGGCCAATAAAGAAGTCAACTGAGAAGCCTCCCTATCATTAAAATTCCTAGAAAAATCAAAATTCCAAGAAATTGGAGCCAAAAGTGAGCAAGCCATGGACGCAATTGAAGAATTATGAGAACGAGCCACTCTATAGAGATGTGGGAAATCGACAGCAAAAGAAGACTGACCCATCCAAACATCCTCCCAAAATCGAACAAGTTCCCCATTGCCCACCCGAACAGAAAGATGACGAGGCCAATATGTGAAAATTTGAGAAATAGACTTCCAAGGAGCACAACAGTTATCCCTCAAAACCACCCGTGAATCCCTACCATTGTCATGAGTCCCATATTTGCTTCTTATAACTGAATGCCATAATGAATCAACCTCAAGGGGAAATCTCCATAACCACTTGCCAAGAAGAGCCATGTTCCTAGCCACAATATTACCGATAGCCAAACCCCCCTTCTCCTTAGGTAACGACACTAACTCCCAATTCACAAGGTGATCCCTTTTCCCCTCATCCTTCCCTTCCCAAAGAAAATCCCTCATCAACTTTTCTAGAGACTTTGCCACCTTAACCGGAATCTTGAATAAAGATAAATAATAAATAGGGATACCACTCAAAACAGACCTAACCAAAGTGTATCTACCCCTACGTGATAATAAAGCCTTACTCCACCCTTCCAATCTCTTGCCAATCTTTTCCACCACAGGAGACCAAAAAGCTTCACTCCTAGGATTACCTCCCAATGGAAGACCCAAATATTTAAACGGAAGTAACTCTATACCACATCCTAAAAGTGATGCCCCGTTCTAAAGTTGATCTTGCTGTATATTGATACCCACCACACTACTTTTTCCCAAATTGACCTTAAGCCCTGAAATAATTCCAAAAAGTCTCAAAATCGAATGAAGATTAAGTAGACTTTCATCTCCTGAGGAAAAAAATATGGTATCATCCGCATATTGTAAATGAGTCACACTAACTCTATCCCACCCCACCTCCAATCCCGCAAAAAGACCTGCTTCATTAGCTCTATCAACCATCCTTCCCAGAACATCGACCACCAAAATAAAAAGAAAAGGAGATAGTGGGTCCCCTTGTTGTAGCCCCCGCGAAGCCGTAAAGCATTCCCCTGGTTTACCATTCACTATGATTGACATATTACAAGTTGACAGACAACCCCTAATCCAAGATCTCCACCGCCCACCATATCCCTTCTTATCCAAAACAAAATCCAAAAACTGCCAATCCACATGGTCATATGCCTTCTCAAAATCTATCTTAAAAATAAGACCTTCCTTTCCTGAACTCCTATATTCTTCCACTACTTCATTTGCTACTAAGGCAACATCTAAGATTTGTCTTCCTTTGACAAAAGCTCCTTGCGCCCTAGACACTGTATCCCCTAAAGACATCCTCAGCCGTTTTGATAAAACCTTTCCCAAAATCTTATACAACGACGTTACCAAACTGATAGGCCTAAAATCTCCCACTCTAACAGCATTCACTTTCTTAGGAATCAAACAGATGAACGTAGCATTTGTACTTAAATTAACAACTCCCGACTCATGAAATTCCAAAAACACTTTCAACAAATCCCCTTTCACCACCTCCCAACAATCCTGAAAGACCGCCATGGAGAAACCATCCGGACCTGGAGCTTTGTCTCTTTCACAATCAAAGACCGCCTCTCGAATTTCCGATTCATCAAAAGGCCTTTCAAGCTATGCTGCAATTGTCGGATCAATAGTTCCCCACTTCAGTCCTTCAATCCCTGGTCTACTCATCTCTTCCTTCAAATAAAGCTTAGAATAAAAGTCGTAAATGCCGCTGACAATTTGATTCTCCCTTTCCACCATTATCCCTGGGCTTATTTCCAATTTCTTAATGAACTTCTTCTTTCTTTGCCCATCTGCAACCCTGTGAAATTTTTTTGAATTAACATCCCCTTCCATCAACCATTTGATTTTTGCTTTTTGAGCCCAAGAAACTTGTTCCCGAAAAGTCAGCTCTTCTAATTTTAATCTCAACTCCGATCTTTCCCTCCTAAAGACTTAGCTAATGCCCCTTGCAACTCCAAAGCGTCTAACTCTACTATTCTACTCATCACCTCCTTTTTTGAAGACTCCAAATTCCCAAAAACCTCCCTATTCCAGCACTTCACCTTCTCTTTTACCAACTTCAACTTTCTCATAAATTTAAAACCCTCCCAACCATGACAGCTAGCATTCGTCCACCATTCCTCAAAATTTCGTTTAAAAGATGTATGCTCCAACCACATGTTCTCAAATCTAAAAGGCACCGGACCCCATTTTAATGGACAATTTTCAATCACAATAGGACAGTGATCTGAAACTAATCTAGGTAGCGATTCTTGTCTTAAATTGGGAAAAACCCCTTCCCACCTCAAAGAATATAAAAATCTATCCAATCTGCAGCACACCAAATTCTCTTGAAGATTAGACCATGTAAATCTTGCATTACACAAAGGACGATCCACCAACTCACTCTCTCGAATAAACAAATCAAAGTCTCTCATCCCCCTAGACGTTCTAATCCCATTAAGCTTTTCTAAGACCTTCCTAACCACATTAAAGTCCCCTCCTAAACACCAATTTGGAGAGCACAACCCAAATAAACCATATAACTCCTCCCAAAAATCCCTACGCCTAGAAGGCCTATTAGGTCCATAAACCCCAGTCAACCACCACTCCGAATTGTCCAGATTTCTAAACCTAACAGATAATGAAAACTCCCCCACTATAGTTTCACACTCATAAACAACTCTCTCATCCCGCACTATTAAAACTCCCCCTGATCTACCAACTGAAGGCAAACACACCCATCTTCTATGTCTGACTCCCCAAAGACTTTGCATGAACCTCCTATCACACACATCTACTTTAGATTCCTGCAAAACAACAATGTCCGGTTGATAACTCCTAAGAAAATCCTTAATAACACTCCTCTTTTTCCGAGAACCCAAACCCCTCACATTCCAACTAATTATCTTCATAGAGAAACATTGCCACCCCTAACCACCCCTCTCCTATTCTCATAATTAACAAAACTTTCTAAGTTCCTTAATTCCCTAACCCCCTTTTTACTACTCTCACCTTCCTTCCTAACTCCTTTCTCCCTCGTAGACGTATTACACCTCCTAAAAGGCCCAAACGTATCCTTAATTTTAACTAAGGACAAACCCATGACCTGAAGTAATTGCAAAAAGTGCGGTACCTCATTCTCCTCAATCGGGCAAGTCTCAAACTTGCTCAATTCCTTTAGCCATCTCTCCGATTCCTCCTTCCCTACACTAGAAACCTGGCTCCCCTTGTCAAAATGATTACCCGAAACCCCACCTTGATTGTCATACACCTGACCTTGAGCGATAATAGCATGTAAGGACTCAGACACTATGATAGACTCATTCACTGTGGCCCTCGGAATTTCAGAAGTAACCCCTTGTACAGTAGTGTCAACTAAAGAGACTTGACGAACCGGACAAAAAGAATTGGACAGAGGAAGCAAAGAAACCCCATCCCTAGCCCCTTCCCCAGCAAAAGAACAATCTCGAAGATCTTGTGCCCCCAAATGAGAAGATGAAAAAGTGCACACTTGGTTAAAGGACAGATTGACCTGGTTCAATGCATCAGAAATCCTTCCGAAATCCTCACCCTCAGAAGTGCACGTTGCATTAAAAAAACTATTGAGATCCCAGTCATTATCATCTGGCTCATCCTCACTGTTTTCCACTTCAGCAGTTGCCTCCGAACTCTCAGAAGATCCATACTCCTCCAGATTTTGCAGAACCTCATGTATTTGAAAGTGACCCTCGTCCACCTCTTGAAACTGCTTTTCCGAGTCCCTAATAACCTCCAACAAATCATCAGCTCCTTCCTCTGACATCCCCTTTAATCTCTGAAAATCCCCATCAGACCTATCAACCATGTTTGCCAACCCTAATTGAGCTTCCTCAGAATTCAGAATTCCGCGAATAGGCGACAAGATTTGTGGAATACCATCGTCTGGGTCTGGTACATTGCATGATGAGAATCGACTTCTCTCCATTAATGATGAGCGTCTTCGAAGACCCTCCTCACTGTCGTAATCTGCAACCCGATTGAAAACCAGCCCCGAAATCTCCGATGGTATAGAAAGAGAAGCCCTTGGGCCATCAATTAAATTTGGGTCCCTCTCTTCATGATTAAAATCAGTAGATGAGCTCCCCGTGAGGCCTAGGTCCTTCTCCTTTAAAATTTGACAAGCATTTGGGCCTAATGATTCCAGTCCACCAACATCCTTAATTTTATTTGATACTAACAGATCTTGGGCTGAGCCCAACCCTTGACTGGGCCCATTAAAATTAAGGCCCCCAACCTGATTGCCCTTTTCGCCTCTTACTCTTCCTCCATTACTCTCGCCCCCCTCGATTAGATCCCCCAACTGCCTATTTATCTCCATTCTGCCACGTGGTTGGCCTGTCCCCTGAGACTCCTCACCTACCTCTTCTCCGGCACCAAAGTCGCCTGGAAACCTCCACGGCCGATGAAATTCCGGTCTTCTGAAAGGCTTTGATAGAGCCTTCAGACGAACGACCACCGAAATATCATCGAACTGAACATGAATCGTCGCAGGTAAGAATCCGTTACCATAGCCTCTGACTTTGAGCCTTGCCTCAGAGATTTTCAAACGTTCTGGTTCTACGATCCACCTCTATCAAACCACCACACTTCGACCCAATCCATTCAAAAACCCTATCATTCCAAAGATTAAAAGGCAAGTCATTGACAGAGACCCAACCTCCATTTGAAGCGATGACAGTATCCCGACTGAGCATCTCCTTTGACCATCTTTCCAACCTAACTGCTATGCTCTTATCGAAGAAACACATGCCTTGAGCGCCATAGTAATCAGCCTCAGAATTTTAGCCAAAAATAGAGCCTTGTTTAATTGAAAAGGCTTTAGAACAATAGAAGTTTTAAAAGAACGACTTAATTCCTTTTCAATCGGGGTCCACCCATTGAAGAAATCAGTTCTGGTGCATACCACGACCTTGTGCATCTCCACAAAAGAAATGTTGCTTCCCAAACTATCTGATTTAGATTTAAGCACATCGGCATATGAAACGCCTCTGTTTGCCCCTGTTTTCTGAGGAAGATTCATATTCTCCTCTGTGTTTCCTCGGCGAGCTCTTAATACAAACTGATTACTGCTATTATGTCCTCCCTTGGCTTTGGTCCTCATCTCTCTTTCATCATCCTGAACCTTATAGTCTCCATGGATAACACGTTCAAGCATCTTGGCCATTGCCATCCACCCCTGACCATCAATCCCTGCCGGAATGATAATGTTGTTCCGTTTCACCCCAGCCTCCCATTTTGACATCTCTACAAAAACACCTCCTTTGTTGCTGTATTTTTGAAGCCAAAAGACTGCTGAACTACTTGTGTACTTCGTGAAAAAAGATCGAACACTGCGCTGCCCCCAAACCTGCCGCAGAGCTTGTATTGCCCACGAGAACCCCCCCAAATCTAACTTCATCGTGAAACTCCTGAGTCGATTTCGCTCAATGATCTCAACTAAGCCTCCTCTAGATTCACCATCCACTTGAATGATAATAAGTTTTTGTTCGATTCGTAACTCAGAAGCACCCCCGCCATAGACTCTCAAACTCACTCTCTCTCTCATTCTCTCTCACGGGGCTTTTTTTTGCTGAGTTTTTTCCGAGTCATGAATTTCTTCTCCTTTTGTTTGCTTTTTCCTTGATGTTTTGTGCAGTTGGGTTTGGCTGCTACTAGTCGTTAGGCTAGTTTTTGTATTCTTTGCATCGTCTTGATGCCCTATTTATAAAGTTGGCTTATTTATCAAAAAAAAAAATTTTTTTTTTTAATTTATTTATTGCTGTCTCTTGATATAAAATAAAATATGGAATTCATTAACCTACAGTTACTTCTTAGCTTTTGATTTCAGTAGAATTATTTATGTTGTAAAGGAGGGCATGGTGTCTTCATATCATGACCTTTTGTAATTGGATTATAGGTTGATGCTTTAATGGTCGAAAAAGGAAAGAAAGAGTGTTACTAGGAGTCTAGCAGTAAACAGATTCTGAGGTTGCAAGTTTCACACAACTTATTATGGAAGTCCTGCACATTGTGATATCATGTTGGTGTCTTATTTGTTGTATTTATTGTCTCATCAATTCTTGTTCTGTATGGAAATAACTAATGAGGATAATGGGCATAAATTTTCATTTTTATTTTTTCATTACAATTTGTTTGTGGCAGAGAACCAAGGATCTAGACACTGTAGACTTGCTTGAGCAATTACCTGCTTTGCAACAGCTTCTTTTTCGCCTTCTTGCTTGCCAGGTGATGTAGTGATCCATTATGCTAGTCTTCATGGTTTTGTCCTTTTCCAGTACATATACAGTGACTATCATTTTAGTTCTTTAATCATATAATTTCTATTATTTTTTAGGAGATGTTGACCATGTGCATTTGTGCAGCCCGAGGGAGCAGCTCGAAATAATTTATTGATTCAATATGCGCTTACAATCGTAAGGAATTACTGAAAGCTCTATCCATCCACACCAGTTACTTGGTTTTGTTTGTCTTTGCCTCCTCTTAGCTTCTTCTTGCTTTAGGTTGCAGCTGAAAGTATAAAGCTCTATGTAGCTATTACTGATGGAACTCTCATTTGGTTGACAAGGTAGGCCTTTGATCATCTAGTGGTGCAATCAGATGGTTTCTTGTGCTCTTGTGAAAGTAGAATTGACTTGTATTCTGTTTCAGTTTTTTGAGATGCAGCGCCATGATGCTGTTAGGGCACTTGAAATTTATAAGAAGGGCAGGGAATCAGGTATACATTGTGTGATTCTCCTGCACACCCGTACACGTGCACACATGAGCACATGCTTCCATCGAGCATCTTTAATGTTTACACTTTATACTTTTACTATCTGATCTTTACGGTCTAGCTACCTCTGTAGTTCTTCTGTACAATCTTTATCAGTTGTGGAATATATTTGTATGTTACTGTAGGGCAGAGAGTTTATCTGAGCTCCTTGAGATTTGTAGGGGCCTTGGTTTTGGACATGGGCAGAAATATATTAAAATAGAACAGGTAAGGACCTCTTAATTTGACTTGGTAAGTCCATCTTTGTTCCTGTAGATCTTTATAAGTTTATTGCAGCCTGGTATTTGTTATGTTCTTTGTTTTAACTAATCAGTGATTATGGTATTTTATATAATGTCCAATTACAGCCTCCTGCTTCATTTATGACAGCCATGGAAGATTATGTGAAGGACGCCCCACAAATTTTAATGCTTCCATGGAGACCGGTATGTCTTTATGCATCTGCTTTGCAGGGAATCATTATAATCTTGCCATAACTTTAAAATATTTTGTTTAGTCTGCATAGGATTGCTAATACCCCAATTGGCAGTACTTGTTAAAACTAAACATGACATATAATTTTATCTTGTGCAGACCTATATTCTGTTTTATTTTTCTTTTCTTAAGATTTTCCAGTTATCAAATCAAACCTTGTGTCCCAATAACTTGGAGTCAGCTACATAAATCGTTTTTCTCCATTATGTTCTATCAAGGGCCATATGCTTAGTTAAATTAAATAAATTCATAGCCTTTTTTATTACAGTATCCCATGTCAATCTAGGTCATCCCCTCCCACTAGTGTTTCTATTAGTCGTGATCTGAGCGTACGTCCTCATCGTTGCCTCTATTGGTCTTTGTTATACATGACACACCTTTTTAGTATATTTTCTCTCAATTTATTTTCCATTGATGCTATTCCTACTATTCATGAATGTATGCATTTCTAATTCTATCTTTTTTTTAATCTTACCACACATCCACCTAAAATATCCTTACCTCAGTTACACTCATTTTACAAAAATGTTTCTTAATTGCCCTACATTTTGTCCTGTAAAATATTGTTGGTCATATAACTGTTTTATTAGTATATGTCAATCACATAATATGGTAGAAGCATTCATTCACTTTAGGCAAGGTTGACTAAAGTGGAAGTTTGTGATGTATGCAGTGTTGAGATACATCTAAAACAATAAGACATGGGAGTTTAATGATAATAGATGCAACAAAATTCAGTTCAATCAATTGTTCCAACTTTTACTACAAAATACAGGCAAGTGCCAACATGCTTGACAACAAGAGTTTCACCTCCACTCGATCCCCCTTCCCCCCCTCGTCTCCCAAGGACAAGAAGAACTCATTCCCAAAAGAATAATAATAATCTAATTTTAAATTTGTTACCTTGCACTCTAAGAACTAGAAATTTTTGAGATAATTAACACAAATATGTAAAAATAATTTATGTTAAGTCTCTTGGACACTCTGCCTCGCATGATGTGGTAAAACAAATCTCTTTGTGGGCATTTCTATTTGAGTTCAATGTTAGTCTTTATTTTCTTTTCATATGTAGAGGTGGAAAATCGAGGGTTTAGGCCCAAACCTGTCCATTTAATAAATGGGTTTAAGCGGGTTGTGTTGAATGTGGTATGGGTTGGGCAAATCAACTGACCAGCCTGTTTATTTTATGGAACGCTTTTTCCAATGGATAGTGGAATTGGTGGTGGTGGTGGTAGTGGTAGTGATGGCTGAAAAATATGATCTGTAAAGATGTTCATAGGCGGTTCTGAGTCAGGATTTTTTTAAAAAAAAATTTCACTCTCCATTTGAGTGTATATATCAGTCATGCTACATGCTGAGAAGGAACCGGACACAAAATACATAGATGTGAAACAAAAAAATGTCTCATCTTTAATTGCGAACATTTGTTTGAGAATGTTTGTCTCACATTTGTGTATTTTTTGTCTAATTCCTTCTGTGCACATAGACATTTTGGTGTATATATATATGTACATCTACAGTTACAGCTATGCATGTACTTACACTCCTAAATTGACGTTACTGTATATCTGAAAATGAAGGGAACAATGGGAGGGCAAAGTAGTAAAAGTTTTGTATTTTCTTTTGTTCTTCTTTCCTTTGTGTGAATATATATTGAAATTTCCAATTCACCTCTAATTTTGTTAGACAAACTCCAACTCACTGTTTGGGTAGAGAAAAAGAAGGAAAATAGCAGGGGACAAAATTGTTACGTTTGCCTTTGTTGTTATTGTTGTTTACAATTAATCAAGAATTTAACACAAGTGAGTCCAACTTGATAAAAAAATAAATAAATAAATAAATTGAAATCAAATTATAGTTTTGGGCTAATTTCCTAGACTTTCTTTGCTAACACAAACAGGAAATATGTTTTTGAGTGTTTATTTGAACATAATTTTCTTTGTTTGCATGTTTTGGATATGTTGTGGGTTCATCCAGATAATATTATCATTCAGATTTTTTGGTGTGGTGGTGGTGGTGGTGAGTTGGGGGAGGAGGAGGTGGTGATGGTGCGGTGGCAAAGGTGGTACCTCTTTAAATAGGTACTCATGTCTAATCCATTTAAACCCAATTTTAAATGAGTTTGCAAGGTGTAATCCTGTCAAACCCGTTTATGGATATGGCCAGGTTTTGAATGGGTAATATTGGGGGTTCATGGATTTAGGTTGGGTTGGGTTGAGTTGAGTTTACCATCTCTAGTCACAGATATGCTTTTAAATTGTGGAATATTTTGCTATGAATACTCAAGTAACCTATGCTGAATTGTTGATGCATTTGTGACAATTTTGCAAGACAATACAACTCATTGAATGGCTATTCTTCTATAATCTTATGTCATCAGAGCAATGACGAGGGAGTTGATACTCCTAAAGCAATAGCTGCTCCTAATCCTGATTTCGAGACTGATAGCGTGCAAGATACTGAGGTTGAGGAAACATCATCAGATCCATCATCATCATCACTTGCTACATCACCTCAACTCCTGAAGAACAACCAGGATGAGGTTGTTGCCTCAACACAGGTTGATCTCTTGGTAAGGGTGGACACTTTTTATCTTTATTAGGACCTTGCTTGATTTTAGTGATTCACTTAGAAAACTTCATTTTTATTTATTTATTTTTAAATTTTACCAGGGTCTGGATGAGTCAATCGTAGAAGCATTTGAATTGGGTGATAAAAATGCCCTTGCTCTTGCAGTTGTTACTTCTGGTAAATTTCATTTCTTACCTATAAAAATCTCAGTTTGTTTTGAATTATCATATATAGATACATATAATATAGATTATTTTAAATTTATTTGTATCATTTTTACAGAATATCCAGCAAATTCCGCAGTCAGTTCAAATCTTGCAAGTGAATCTACCAGTTGGGAGCTCGCACTCGTTACAGCACCAAGCTCTAATGGAGCTGCAGTTGCAGATAGTAAACTGGTAAGTCCATATGTAGTATTCACAAATGAGGTTCTGTTCGGGAAAACTTATTTGCAACTTTAATTGCGCATTAACCCTTGTGGCTTATCCCGAAAACATATTACCTGCCTATGGTCTAAAAATATAAACACACCCCTTGTAATCTGAAATAAAGCCAAAATTAATGGCACATGTGTAACACACTGAATTTAACACCAGAAGAAAGAGATAGAATTAAGGGAACGGTAGTTAAGGGAAGGCTCATGGGCAACATGATCATGGGTGGCTCTACATGCATTACCGTACATTATGAAAAAAATTATTGAAAATATATATATATTATTGATGTTCAAATTTGTAATAAACCGTGTATAAAAGGTTCTTTGTTATGGCCTTTTAGTGGTGATGAGCGGCAGCCTTAACAATTGTATCTAACTTGCTACAATTTTATGGATCACATTATCACCATATTTATTAATAATCAAACCAAACTAACAAAAATATTCACTATTTATTATTTCTTGATTTTCAATCTCACTTTTTCATTATTTTTACTTCTACTTTTACTAAAATTACATTCCACATTAGTTTTATATAATATTAATTTAGAATCCTTAAATTCAAGTGCTCTCTTTCTCTCTCTCTCTCTCTAGATTTTCAAAATGTTACTATGACATGTGATTTGGTTGATAGGGTGGTGGACTGGACAAACTAATCCTAGAAAGTTTATACGATGATGCATTGGCAAGAAAAAGAACAAGAATAAGAATAAGAACAAGAACAAGAACAAGCACAAACCACGATGAAAACTACCACCACCAAATGACGCTACAGGTGGAAAGTCCTTTGGAGGTTGTTCCTTATAACCACCACCAAGACACATTTTATGCTTCAAACAACATAGCACCCCCAACTGGTATGCAGATGGAAGCCATGCCCCAACACCAACACCAGCAACAACCCATGATGATAGGGCACGATCCAACAAATCCCTTTGGCAATCCATTTCTTGATCAAGCTGCTGCCTCATCATCTTATCTGTCACAGAATCCATTCTCAGCGTTGATTTAGGTGAAGATGTGGGAAATAACGATGGGTTTTCATCCATTGCCCGAGACACTCTCAAGGCAAAGGAGGGGGGCCATTGGAAGCGGCTGGCGCAGAGGAGAGTACTGCAGAAGTTTGATAAGAAAAGCGCCAGGCCCACCCTTTTATCCTTCAGAGATTTTCCTTCAGGCTGTGTTGACCCACCTACCGCCAATGCTTGACACGGTTGTACATATGAATCCCCATAGTAGCTCTTTCTTGCTCTCACATACATGGTGATTGTACATATGAATCCCATAGCTCTTTCTTGCTCTCTCATGCATCATCCTAGGAAAAAAGAAGATTAACAAAATCTGTGAGTAAAGCCCACCTAAGGTCTGCCAATAAGGGTTAGCTGTTTGGGTAATAAGTTGGTACCTTCCATATAGATTAGTGTCACTAAGTTGGTGCCTTCCATATAGATTAGTGTCAATGGGCCTGAAGTCAGACTTAACAGGAGAGGGCAAGCTTATACTTTCGTGTTGAAAAAAAATAGAGACGAAGAATTGACACCCTACCTATGAAAGGAAAAGGAAAAATGATGTTTATGAATAGATAATGCCCCAATTGGCCTCCTCCCTATGAAAGGAAAAGGAAAACAAAAAAGAACAAAGAAAAAGGAAAATTAATGTTTTATGAATAGATAACGCCCCAGCTTACAACAGAGAAATATAATTACATAGACAGCCTTTTCCTACCTCTATGAAGAAGTTGATTACCCCCTTTACGACAGAAAAACCGACCTCAATATACTACCCTTAAATTCTACAGCTCAGACCAAATTCCACTGCACTCCAACAAGAATATAGATACATACCATAGAGAGAAGACTCAAACCCATCACACTTGGTAAGAGAATGCTTCATGTACCAAGCGACCCTTTCATCTCTATACTTCGGCAACCCTAAGAAAAGTAGTCAGCACTGAATAAATCAAATAAAAGATGACAACCTTCAATCCATTCAGAGATGCCATTGTCCACATTTTTACTATTGTCATAGACAACTTTTTTCTTTTTTAATGGAGAGGAGATATATAAAAGCATATTATAGACTAAAGCTTGGTTTGGCATGTTCAAAAAAAGTCAAAAAGTCATTATCCTATTTAAGTCACATTATTTTATTTCAGTCACATCACCTTTCTGTCACATCACTTCAAACCAAACCTATACTCAATCCATATTTCATAAAAAGTGAAAAAGTACACTTATTTAGTTTATCCCAAACAACCCCTAAACCCAGTACCATACAAAAACAATATTATTATGCCAGTCGATGATCAATAAATTTAAAACTAGTGCTTTCCCAAATCAAACAAAAAAAATTTGTGGTGGTGTTGTCCAGCCAATTTAAAATACTTGGACCTATAACAACTAATCAAGTGAACACATTTGCAAACTCATTCTATGACACTTGCAACCAATGGACAAGCACTTTGCCTAAACAATCTTTATTTTATTTTATTTTTGGATCCATTAACAGCGCAAACACGGTTATATATGGCACCAAAACAACACAAGTATAGAATTAAACCCTGCAAATGCAAGTACCCGATATTCGTACCATCCTCTTCCACGTTACTTACACCTGTTTCTTCCAATAATGGCCTGCATGTATTGTATTGAGATAACAACCAATAGCCATAATAGCTAGCGTTGGAATGAAATTGGATAGGAACTAGTCTTTGGATATTGAACAGCTTTGAAGTTGTCGATGCTCATCCCAAAGCGCCCCAAAACAAAGTTTCCCATATCTTTTGACTTATCTGATTTGCACAAAAAAATTCATGAAGTTATATTTCTCTAAATAAAGAACATTAAAAAAAAATTGCAAAATATTATCATGTATTCATGTGCAGCCACCGATTGTTATCTTCTTCTAAAACTTGCACTTCCAAATCGTAAATAAAGTAAAAGATAATCCAGAAGCTGTAAACCCTTTGCTCACAATCAACTTTAACATCTGTATCGGCTAAGTGATTGTAGGAAGAAATATGGCAGTAACTCTTCTATTCTATACATGTTTGCAAAGGCAACAATGATTTAGACCACTAAAAAATGTATCACTAATAGCACTAATGTATTGGGAATGGCAAAAAAAATAAAATAAAATAAAAAAACAAGGCATAAAAAGTAGGCAGGGTCCACTGTCACATCATTAGTGCTCCCCCTAATGCTCCTTTTTTAGTACTCCCAAGCATTTTTCTTGTAAAGGAATCAACACCAATTCTTTTTACTTTTTTATTTTTCCATTAGCAACCAATTATTCAGTTATTAATGTGTTGCGATCAATGGAAAAGCAGGGGGAGATGAATTGAAGTCACCGACAAAAAAAGAAGAAGAAGCACATTAGAGTAGTGGATCTATTTTCTGTACTTCTCTTTTCTTGTTTTCAATAAACAACAATGATAGGTAGTCCGAAAATTCATAGTTCGAATGGCTCGAAATACCCAAAACGACGTTGTTTTAAGTGTAAAACGACGTCGTTTTGACACATTCGAGCCATTCGAGTCACACAAATTCGGGTCACCAAACATTTTTCTTCAATAAAAATTCTTATCCAACTGATCAGCAAACAAAGTAAAATATGAGGAGAAAATTTTCTTGCACCTATCAATGTCTTCAATATAGTTCATGAGCAAGAATTTCTGCAAAAAGATACAGTTTTCATTAGGAGAAAATAAATGCACAAAAAAATTAAAAAGAAACAAGCAGACACCAAATATACAATAGCTTGATTCCTAGTATTTTGAAATGTTTCTTACCATTGTACGAGATTAGATTATGGGAAAAAAATACTTTTAAATTAAAAAGAACTAACAAATCTGGCATATTTCTTTATCCTTTTGTGTATGTGCCTGTGTGGTGGGAACCATGAATTCAACCTCACCAATTCAGCCAGCTCAAACATTTTGCCCAAGTAAGCATAGCTGACTGCTGGTGTCAAGTAAAGTAATGTATTGAAACTTCTTATTTCTTTATTTTTTTAATTTTTAATCAGCGATGTACTGGAACATCATTAATTACATAAGGAAAAATACTTTATCTCAAAGAATTGGAAAATGAAAAACACTTCAGACACATCTGTACATTTATCTATAGCATAGATGGGGAAGTTGGACATAACCTAAGCATAGATGAAACAAAAGAGAAGACATGGGAAAATGAAAAGTCACATGCCAGGGCTGCATCCAAAAACTAGTGCATAAACTAGCAACTGATCAGCTAGCCCCTTTGACTCAACCACATATATATGTACTTATGCTGAACGCTTTGGATTTGATATTTTAGTTATGTTTAATATGCCTGTTACTTTTGAATTAAGTTTATATTTTGGATACTTTGCACAAGTGTGTTAATTTGTTTTGATTGCATGTATATGTAGAAATGATGCACAAAAGTTTGGGTTTAGATTATTTTTTATAGGTTTTATGAATTATGTATTGAAAGGGGAAATTGTAAAAAAAAATATATATATAATGAATTTTTGGTGATAGAATTTTCAATTGAGAATTTACTTTTGGTGACACTTTGTTTTCGTTGCTAAAAGTCTATGGTGAATAGGATATGAATTTTTACTAACCAAAAACTTGATTGGTTGGCAAAAGATTTGACATTCAGCAACCAATTTTCTTCGTTGCTGAAAGATACTTTGGCGATACATTTATTTGTCGCTAAAACCTAACATATCATCCGATTAAGGCTACTTTTAGCGACTAAATGCTAATTTACGTCAATGAATTTTTTGGTGTTTAGTGACTAAAATATTTGGTCACCGATTTATTTATAAGGTGACCACAATTTATTTGGTCACCAAATCATTTAATGACATGGCTTCGGCGACCTTGCTACGAAAATTACACTTTTGGTGACTAACAAAATCATCGCTAAAAATGCTTTTTTTCCTTTATTATAATAACTAAAATTTGCCCAGTATAAAAAAAAAGATTTTCCACTCGGTCAATTTTGAGCCACTTTTTTGACATAAAGTTGTCTTTGTGAATTTGAAAAGTTTTGCTCTTCTATCTATTTATATTATTATATATGTGAGCACTGAATTTGATGTCTAAAAGCAAGGTTTGAACTCAAAAATCTTGAGTTTCATTAAAATCACACTTACCATTTAAGTAATTAACATATTATGATATTAATTTTTTTATTATTTATTTTTATTCTTAGTTATCTTAATTGCACATGCATAGCGTGTGCTACCCGCTATGTCACGACCCAAACCCATTACCCAAAGGTTCGGCGTCGTAACAAGATAAAAATGGAATAATTCAAATAATTTTGTAGTCGTAGCGCAAGCAGAGAATAAATTAAAATAAAATAATTGGGTACCAACTGTTTATTTAAAAGGAAACAAAACATAGTCATTTGAACTTCATTATATTACAAGAGTCTGATAATAAAAAGGTAGAAAGCTTAAAAAAAACAAAACAACACAGCGATTCATTTTCCATCTTGATCCCGTTAAACCTCGTCACCTGAAAGGGGTAACAGCTATAAGCACATAGCAGAGTGAGAAATATTATACTGCGAGTGTAGGGGCACAAAATAGCCATGGATATTTATTTAAGCTAAAACATTAAAACATTAACATAATTTGAGTTGAATACACAAATTAATTAAGTGCCAGAAACTGAAATAATTAACTATAATCACGGTACATAACAGAACAGAACAGGGGTCACTAAGTGGTCAAACAGGGGCCAATGGTTATTTAAGTCCCCCAAGGCATGGGACTCCCGTGGTGGTACTTACCAAACATAATTGTATATAAGGTCATAGCCAAATATTCTTTAAAAGTAAAACAAACATATCCATGGGTTCCATTTTCACAAATAGGGTTCGGATAATAATCCACGTAACTGAAGTCTTTATAAAACATAACTTTTATTAATATACTAATAAAACATAACTTATATAAAATAAATATGGTAAGTCAAAACATAAGTAAAATACATTTTGGTAATTCAAGGTATAATATAACTCACCTTAAATTAATTTATTTATTTCCACCACTCAAGATCCTCGCCCGTGCCGTTCTTTTTCTTCTTTCTATTTCCGTTGCCTTAAACATGATGCCATTCTTCTCTATTTATAGGAAGTAATTCGTGGGTGACAAGTATACGGAAAGTTCCGTATATTGACGCGTGGAAATCTTACTGATCACTCCAGTCCACCCTTATCTAATTCTTTATTAACTTGTTTGATTTTTTTACTTTGACCATGGACCATTCGGCTCTCTTAGGACTCAGGAAAAGTTATTACCTTCTTTGGTAGTTCACGATGACTCCTAAATTTATATATGACTATAAGTTAGGTTCATGTCTAAAAACCTCACTACCCAACTATAAATTACCACTTACCACTTACTAAAATATTTAATGTGTAGGGTTTCATAACGTATTTCTTTAACCATAAAATTCCCAATTTCCTAAATTATGCATTTATTTATTATTATTGTCACTACATGTATATATACATATATATATATTATTTATTTATTATTATTTTTATTGTTAATTTTTTTTTTTTAATTTCTGAGTTCTATTTATTGTAATGTTAAATTTAAAACATTCGGGTGTCACACGCTAGTTCATCTTTTATTTAAAAGAAAAGAAAGAGTCCACTCCGTTATTATGGAAAAGACTATGGTACATACCTTTAAAGTGTGTACATATGTAACTTATAATTAAAGGAAAAAATTGTAGAATTTCATACTTTTTGAGTCATAACTAGAAAAAAAGAAATTATAACCAAACCCCACATGAGGCATAATAAAAAATTTCATGAGCATAACTAAAATATTGTTATAACTAAAAAAGAAAATGACTAAGGATTCATAATATGGTACGCCCTTCCAAGGGTGTGTATAGTAAAATTTCCCATTAATTTCATTTTAAACTTTTTTGATTAATAATCTCAAGGTCTATTCTTTTAGGAACAAATGAACAATAATAATTTAAAATGTTATATGATCTTTATTTATTTGTATAGTTGTTTATTATTCACTATCTATTTACATCACTTATTGTTTCACATGTCATTTTCTATTTGTCCATTATGCCTATATGTCCATATCATCAACACCACTACTACCGGCCGTTGTCGTTAACTACTTCTAGTGATTTTTCTTATTATGATCCACTAGTCTAGCGGTAGTAGAGTAAAAATAATTTCAAAAAAGTCCTTCCAAATAATAATTAGTCATTCTCACGAAACAGTTGTATTAATTATGTCTTATCATCAAAACAAAATAATTCTTAAATCTAATGCCATAAATACCAAAAAATTTGAATTTTTCACCAAATTTTCCAAGGAAATAAAAAGATTTATTTATTTATTTTTTATAACCAACTATGTTTTTTTTTTTTTTTTTTTTTTTTGAACGACATAACTAACAATGTTAAGATCATCAAATTTGACATGAAATTGTGTTATGATCAAATTGACCGGCTAATCGACACAACCCAGGATCAATAGAGTCAGTTGATCAACAAAGTTTTGAGATAGATTTTATAAAATAATTTCCATGATACCTAGACTTACTGTTTCACAACTCCCACAACATGAAAGAATAGTATTAGTAGAATATATCTTACACAAAAGAATTATTATCTCGTTAAATGTTATGAGTCACTGTTGGATTAAACTCCTATATTATGAAACTACAGTTTACTAAGCTTTTAAAAAAAAAAAAAAAAAAAACCTCAATAAATGTCATGCGTCACTGCTTGATCAAAATACATACATAAACTTAAAGAACCTAGATAATGTTTTACATAATTATTTCTTTTGTTTCAAAATTTTATAACATTTGTTCTTCATAAATTTTATAATTTTGAAGCCTATTCAAGAATATCTATCAAACAACGAAGCTATGTTGAATATAAAATTTTGAAAAAAAAAAAATGAGAAAATTTTCAATTACATAATTTTTCACAATTTATGCATAGAAAAAAAAAATGAATGAAAATTTGTATTCTTATAAACACAAAAATAGATAAATATTATAATTTTCAAAATTCTCAATTTCTAAAAAATTCATAGATTCTATTCAAAAATTGTGAAATTTCGTAGTTACTCAAACACAAAAACAATATATAATTTTATAATTTTTCAGTTTGAGTAACTATTACATTTGAAATTTCACAGTTTAGAAGACTAGGAAATTTACTTCAAAAACTACTAAATTTATTAGTTTTTTTACATGCAAAATTTCATAATCCATTTTGATTTTATATCACGATAAGTAGATTCTAAATTTTTTAATTTTATTTAAAAAGAATATATACAATCAAAATTTATGACATTTTGAAGTTTGAATCAAACAAAATAACTAACTTGATGCTGTTGAGTGTGCAACTACGACGCTCCCATTAAGGACAAATTTGTTTGAATTTTCATTAAAATTTGAAGAACAAATCTTAACTTAATAAAAAAAATAAAAATATGAGGTGATATGGAACTGCCAATTGTATGCCTATCACAGTCTTTCTATTTAAATACTGATTGTGGAAGTTGGTAATAATTAAACAATAAAATCTCTCTCTCTTTAAATAGTTATGACTCATTTCTAGGTTTATATCTTATGTGGTATTTGTTTATAACTTATTTTTTTAATAGTTATAACTCTCATATGATTGAATTATGTCATAAATTGTATACAGCATAACATTACCTTTATAACATTATTGTAAATAATTTCAACTTGAAAAAATAAGCAAGAATTAACCATGATCAATGAATATATATATCTAGTACATTACTGGCAAATTAACCATAATATCAATTCCTTGGAATATATAGATATGCTTTTTATTAAATCAAATCTGTGATTGGTTGTTATCATCATTATTTATTTGTCTTGCTTCAACATATGGAGAGTGTTAGGATCCAAATTCCTAAGACCAAGAAAAGAGGCAATTGTTTGGGTGTCTATCCCTCCCAAATGTTCATATTCTCTTAAATCTTGAATTTTGAGTAAGATCTTTTGAAGATAAAAAAATTAAAAGAAAAATTGAAATGTAAACCACTTTTCTTTTCATATTTCCTTCTCTCTCTCTCTAACAATCAAATTCAAAATCTAAACACAAATTTAGTTTGTAATCACCTTTAACCATTGCAACTTTCTTTCTATATTTCTATGATTTAGTAACCAATTTTTTTTTAATGGAAATGTGACACTCCTATACTTTTCTTACTTTTTGACAAGGACATATAGATGAAATTAGCTATCCTAATAAGGAGGAGGAAGTGATAAAAACAACATTAAGAAATGGAAGGATGAAATGAAGTTCGATGGCTCAACAAAAGAAAACAAAATGCAATTTACCTCATTGTATAAAACGTAAAGTGAAAAATACAATTATATAAAATAAAAATATTGTGTAATTTTTAGATTCCAAAGTATTAATTCTTTTTTTTTTTTTTGAAAATTATAAATCTAGAAAAGACACTTGTTATTTAATAATTTAACAGAAATGATAGAGACCCCCTTTTTCCTTGACCTCCACAACCCCCACAGACACATCAGTAAGTGATAGGAGGAAAAAAAAAAAACAAAAAACAAAAAGCAAAAAGTTGGCAAATCCCAATATATTGGGGGTGGTGGGGCTCAAGGAAAAAAGGGGCCTCAACCTTTTTCCATAATTTAATTATATATATTGTTTAAGGTAGTAATTAATTATTTGATCATTATAGTAACACATTTTAATTTTTCTATTTTTGACCTTTCAAATCCCTTAATTAATGGAATTTTCAAATTATTTATATGGAAATCAAATCACTTGAAAAAGTCAGACTCTCTCCACAATTCTCTTCCATATTCCTCACGTGCATCTTCTCCTTTCAAATCCCTTAATTAATGGATTTTTCAAAGTTTTATATGGAAATCAAATCACTTGAGAAAGCCAGACTCTCTCCTCAATTCTTTTCAAAGTATTTTTCATTCTATGCGCAAGATTCACAAAATCAGACATGAATAACCATAACAAGCTTTACTCAATATTCTCCCAATCTAAAAACCATTCATAAATTATGCTTAGAAAAAAAATACCAAAACAAAATATTTAAAATATGAATTTATTATGTAAATTTAAACTTGGTGTATTAGTAAGTCGCACTACAATGAATTGATCAAAACATTCCAAATTCGACATTCGAAATACTTTTTATGAACTTGGTATCAGAGCGTACCGGATTTGAATATTTTGGGTACATGGGAAAGTGGTTAGTACCGCAATGGGTTTATCTCTCTTGTTAGAGACTTAAAGTATAGACGAGATGTGCTTACATGATAACATGTTTATGTGATTATATGAATATGGGATTTAGTTCCTAAGATGTTAATTGGGTCTACGGGTTTCTGGAAGTCCTATTAGAAGAGCATTTGATTACTGCTGTTTCTAATTGGAACTCTAGCAACGCCACGGGACAGTCACTATCTAGGAAGGAAATTCACATGTGTTTATGTGATTATGTGGAGTGAATTACAGTTGTCATCGTATTAGGACATGAGTGAATTAGCTTCAACACATTTGTAAATGTGCTAATGTCTATCGTTACCTTTATTAGGATGTCAGGATGTGGATGTGGTGGTGGTAGGCGTGGTAGGCGCAAGATGCCTATGCCGGGTGAAATTCCGACATAGGAGGAAGGAGTTGGTCAGGCCAATGTGGCCGAACTAGTTGGTCAACAGGCCATGGGCGGCTTAGCTCGCAAAATGGTCAGAGCATTGAGGGAATCCATGGACATTCTCAAGGCTGAGAATCAGGCCTAACCCCAAGTGACTGAGGTAGCGCTGTCTTTTCTGAAGAGAGAGTTCTTCCAGTCAAATCCGGACGAGTTTCTGGGTGACCCTAGGGAACCATTGAAGGCTGATGAGTGGCTAGAACAGATGGTGAAAACTTTTGAGATGCTTGGCATCAAAGACGGGGGTTTGAGAGTGACCTTGGCGTCCTTCCAGTTGAAGGGAGACGCGGGTCAGTGGTGGAAGTATGCGCGAGGGTGCATTGGAGGGACTTGGGAGGCCTTTGTCGATGCCTTCTAGGACAAGTACTTACCTGCTATAGTAAGGAAGAAGTTGAGGGATCAGTTTTCTCATCTCAAACAATTGAATACACTTGTGGCTAAGTTTGAAGCCACATTCACTAGCTTGTTCTAGGTTTGCACCGGAGTTGGTGGCGATTGAGGAGCGTCGGTGTTTGGAGTTTGAGAAGAGGTTGAGGACCAGTCTCATGTTCCGAGTGGCCGGGTCCATGATTAGAGACTATGAGCACCTTGTGGAGGTGGCAGCCCATCTTGAGACTATCATGCATGCGGAGGAGGAGAGGATGAGGGGCTCCAGGAGGAGTCAGGATAACCAGGGGGATAGTAAGAGGTAGAGGGGTTCTAACCCCCAGTCGTCCCAGGGAACTCAGTGGAGGTCCACTTTTCCAGTACTAGGTTCGGGGTCTGGGAGAGGTGGTCAGGGAGACGTCACTTGTTTCAAATGTGGTCAGTTGGGCCATAAGTCTCCAGCTTGCTCGAAGAAAGGAGGAGGGCAACGAGCAGCATCATCTTCAGCTCGTTCTCAAGGCTAGAGTTAGGGTAGAGGACAGCCGCTCACTTGTTACCAGTGTGGGCAGGTGGGGCACTTGAAAAGGTTTTGCCCACTGTTGGGCGGCACACCTAGTGCATCTGGTTCGAGGTAGACACAGAGTCACCAACCTACATAGTTAGCACAGGCCTCGAGGGCCAATCAGGGAGCCGCTTCGGCTCAGTCAGTGCACGAGACTTATGCTCTGAGGGGTGAGCAGGTTGAGTAGAGACCTATGGGGCGCGTGTATGCTGTTACAGCGCTAGATCTTGTACTTGCTCCATCAGTAGTGAGAGGTACCTTTCTGTTTTGCAATTCAGTTGCTAATGTGTTGATTGATACGGGTGCATCTCATTCATTTATTTTGTCTGCATTTGCATCGGTTTTGGGTTTGGAGTTGGCACAACTAGTATCTCCCATTTGTGTAGAGTCACCCATTGGTGGTGAAGTTATTTTGAAACTGGGGTGTCGGGGTTGTGACATTGAGGTTTCCGGTCGTCGACTTCCATTTGCATTTGTTTTGCTTAGATGACTAGTTTTGATGTTATTTTGGGTATAGACTGATTATCGTCATACCAAACTGTTATAGATTGCTACCGTCAGAGGGTTACTGTATGTACCTTAAACGGTGATTGCTTTTATTTCTTTGGAGATCGGGTGGATAGAGTCTTATCCTTGGTATATAATCTGCGTGGGTGGAGTGAGCTTAGTTGTCTTTTTGCTAACTTTCAGAGTGGTGAGTGTGATAAAGTTCGGGTTGAGTTGCCACGGGTGGTTTGTGAATGCCCCGATGTTTTTCTCGAGAACTTTACTAGTTTACCACCTCATCGAGAGATCGAGTTCTCTATTGATTTAGTGCCTGGCACAACACTGATTTTTATGGCACCGTATCGGTTTGCACCTGCTGAATTGAGTGAGTTGAAGATTCAACTCCAGGAATTATTAGACAAGGGCTTAATTCGCCCTAGTGCATCACCTTGAGGAGCACCGGCTCTCTTTGCTAAATAGAAAGATGGAGCGTTGTGACTTTGTATTGATTACCAGAAGTTGAATCGGGTAACTATTAAGAACAAGTACCCAATGCCTCGTATAGATGATTTGTTTGATCAGTTGAAGGGGTCTTGTTGTTTCTCTACGATAGACCTGAGATCGGGTTATCATCAGTTGAGGGTAAGGGAGGAGGATATCCTGAAGACAGTATTCTATATGCGGTATGGCCATTATGAGTTCCTAGTGATGCCTTTTGGGCTAATCAATGCTTCAGCTGTATTTATGGATTTGATGAACCGAATCTTCCGAGAGTTCTTAGACCGTTTTGTGGTCGTCTTCGTGGACGACATCTTGATTTACTCACCCTTTGAGGAGGAGCACGAGGAACACTTACGAGTGGTGCTTGAATTGCTTAGAGCCCATAAGCTGTATGCTAAGTATAGGAAGTGTGAATTTTGGCTGAAACAGGTTAAGTTTTTAGGCCATGTGGTATCTGGGGAAGGGGTGACTGTAGATTCATCTAAGATAGAGGCAGTGCAAGATTGGGTACAACCTAAGAATGCTTTCGAGATCTGTAGTTTCTTGGGGTTGGCCGGGTATTACCGTCGGTTTGTAAAGGACTTCTCGAGATTAGCCTCACCTTTGACTAGGTTGACGAGGAAAGGAATCAAATTTGTGTGGAGTGAGACTTGTGAAAAGTCGTTCCAAGAGCTTAAGCTTAGACTTACCACTGCTCCAGTCTTGATTATTCCGGAGAGGGGTTTGGGCTATTCAGTATACTGTGATGCTTCACGGGAAGGTTTAGGCTGTGTTTTGATGCAAGAAGGGAAGGTAGTGGCCTATGGGGCGCGGCAGTTGAAAACTCATGAGAGGAATTACCCTACTCACGACTTAGAATTAGTGGCGGTGATCTTTGCCTTGAAGATTTGGAGGCATTACTTGTATGGGGAGAGATTTGAGGTGTTTTCTGATCACAAAAGTCTGAAGTATCTGTTTACACAGAAGGACTTGAACTTGATGCAGAGAAGATGGATGGAGTTCATAGAGGATTATGATTTTGAGTTGCATTATCATCCGGGGAAAGCCAATGTTGTGGCCTATGCCTTGAGTAGGAAGTCAATTAGTAGCGTAGCTTGTATCGCCATTCGGGAATGGGAAATGTTGGGTGCTCTTGGTGACTTTGACTTACATCTGGGAGAGTCTGTTGAGTCTGCAACCTTGTTTTCAGTAGTTGCACAACCTACACTTGTGAGCCGAGTGTTAGAAGTGCAGAAAGGTGATCTTGAGGTAGAATCCCCCCGAGAGAAGATCTCCAGTGGGAAGGTAGAGAAGGGCTTGACTGTGTATCTCGACTAGAGTGTGAGATACCATGATTGTTTGTTCGTGCCGGAGTCTTGCCAAGAGTTTCACCATTCATGCCTTGCGGTGCATCTGGGAGGCACAGAGATGTATTATGACCTGCGTTGCCAGTTTTGGTGGAGAGGTATGAAGAAGGATGTAGCCATGTTTGTATCGAAATGCCTTAGTGGCCAACAAGTGAAGGCTGAGCATCAGAGGCCAGCGGGTTTGTTGTAACCCTTGCCTATAGTCTAGTGGAAGTGGGAGTAGGTCACGATGGATTTTGATGTTGTGATGACCGGTTTCATTGTACGTCGTTTCACTTATTGTCCTCTTTGAGTTTGTTGTGTTCGAGAGCTTTTTCTCAAATTTTGGTCCTTGTTTATTCCGGGTTTGAGTGTCACTTGTTTCGAAGAGTGCATGGTCAAGTCCGGAGTGTCTGGAATTGAACCAGAAAAATTCTGGGCTGGAGGACCAGGGCCGTACGTGCGGGGGATGAGGCTGAACGTACGGGAAGTGTAGCATTTTCAGCCTTGCACACTGCATTATATGCAGGTGCGGGGTGAGGTGCGGATTGGAGGGCCGCACGTGCGGGAAGTAGGCTCCGCACCCTGCACGTGCGGGACGGGCCTGAGTTCGTGAAGCTCTGTTTTTCTTCTCTTTTTGGGCTGTGTGTGTCACTTTTCTTATATCACTCTCTCACTAGAAATACACTACTCTCCCTTCTCTCTACATTTCATACACTAAAACTCTTCAAACTCTTGATCTTCTTGGATTCATTGCATCTTCAACCCATGTTCCTTCATCAAGGTTGAAGAGCTCCTCAAGAGCTACATTGTGTACGGTGGAGATTGGGTTTTGGCGCCATCAATTTCTAGGGTCTCATCTCCTTTTCTTCTTCAAAACTTGAGGTAGAGAATTACTTAGAGTTATATATATGTTTTGCAAGTTTTTGGTTGATTTTGAGAGTTCTCTTTGGTTTATTTTGAAAATTTGTTTTTGGCTCAAGAAATTGATGGCCTTGTAAGAAGAAAATCCATCTTTAGTTCTTTTTAAAAATTTTCTTGAAATGTTGAACCACATGGGTTGAGATTGATGTATTTAGTGAGGTTTTGTAAAGAGATGAGGAAATGTTGGGGTTTTTGTGAAAAACCTAGAAATTGGGGGTTTTGGGAAAACTGTGGGAATTGATGGATCTTTCTTGGATTAAATGAAAGAGTGTGTGAGAATTTTATAATGTTGTTGCAAATATGATAACTTCTTGATGTATGGGGGTTTTGGAGACCATACTTGAATTTATTGTTAAATGTATATAAACATGTAGTTGTGAATTGGCACATTGTTGAGTTTCATGAATGATGAGAATTGAGATTTGGAAATGTTGTTACGCGTTGTTAGATTTAATTAAACATGTGGCATTTTGTGAATTAATGTTGAAGGGAGGAAAAATGGAAATTTTGGTTAACATTGTGTTGTTGTTGAGACACTTAAAGATGGAGAATTGTTATGAAGCATTGTTAATTATTGCATGACATCTTCTTTCAATTGATAATTATGCATCTTGAATTTGAGTTATGGAAAAGCTTACATTGGAAAAATAATATGTTTGAAATGGGAATTATCGAAATGTTTTGGGGTAAATACGTTGGTAAGTCCGGATAGGAGGTGCAGATGAAATGGATTAAGTTGGCCTGAGTGTCCGGGGTGAAAGACCGAAAACACTCGTGGAGGTGGTACCACTTCCCTTCCGGTTAGCAAGCAATAAAGTGCGGTTTTTGGTAGCGTTAGTTAAGCCTACTTGCAGATACCAACCTAGGGATTACCTGAGTCATATTTACCGCCCCAGTGAATAATATTGTAAATTTTAGAATTGTTGAGATTTCAAGCTATCGTTGAACATGGTAACTTTTTAAAAGGCATGTAAATGAAACCTCTTTTAATTGGCAATGCATGGCATTTGCATTCAATATTGGAAATCTTGCATAAATGTATATACTTTGTTAAGGATTCTCTACTGGGCTTTATGCTCACCCCTATGGGATTTTGGTGCAGGAAAAGATGTGGTGATCCTGCCGAGTTGAGAGCGTGGACATATTTTGTGAAGAGTAAATGACTCTATTTTTGTTATGATTTATTTTGCTAGCCAAGGGCTATAAATGTATGGGTTCGTGAAACCATTTTTGTGTAACCGGGCTCAAGCCTTGGAATATGTAAGCCCTTAAGGGCATTTTATTTATTTTTGGGATTTGATGTTCTACATGCTATAGATTCATGTATTTCTATATCATTAAATGTATAATTCGCATGTGGAACTTTTGTACAAACCTTTTGATTAATGATGTAAAGGTTGGAGATTGCTATTATGCCTTAATGGATGTTGGTTAATGTACCTAATTTGTGTTGGGTTATTTTGGGGCGTTACAACTTGGTATCAGAGTTACCGGGTTTGAATACTTGGGGCTCACGGGAAGTGGTTGTTTTGCCACAGTGGGTTCATTTCGCATGATTAGGAAATGTTTTGTTTTTCGTGATTATGTGATAACATGCTTATGTGACAATATGGGTATGAGATTGGACTTTTGGGATGTTATTTGCGTCTATTAAATTCCTTAACGTCTTATTAGAAGGGTACCTGATCAATACTCGTTCTACTAAGAATTCTTAGTTTTTCGTGGGATGAGTCTCATCACAAAAGAATAATCCGTATGTGCTTATGTGACTAAGTGCTTATGTGGAGTGAATTGAATTGTTTGCATGGTAGAAATTGTATCGAATTGTTGTATTCAAATGAGTGAGAGGATTTGAGAGCACATTTGAGATTATGTGCTAAATTGTTTATCTTATTCCTTAATTAGGATGTCAAGAAGGGGTCAAACCCGTGGCGGTAAAGGTGGTAGAGGTGGAAGGCGTGGTAGGGCTCGCCGGGGTGTGCACAAGGTACCGGTCCATGAGGTTTCGGTGCAAGAGGAGGGGTTGGGCCAAGCTAATATGGCCGAGCAAGTGGGACAATCGGAAATTCCGGGGCAAGCAGGTCAAGCAGCAATGGGGGCCCTAGCCCGAGAAATGGCGGGGGCCTTGAGGGAGTCGATGAACATACTAAAGGCGGAGAACCAGGCTATAAAGAACGCTGTAGAGACGAGGGTGAGCTTTCTCACTAGGGAGTTTTTGCGGGCCAAGCCGGATGAGTTCCACGGTGGCCCCAAGCTTAAGAAGGTGGATGAGTGGCTTGAACAGACAGTGAAGACATTTGAGATGCTTCACATTGAAGAAAGTGAGCTTAGAGTGACTCTTGCGAGTTACTATCTCAAGGGGAATATGAGCCAATAGTAGAAATACGCTAAGGGCCGAATAGAACCGACATGGAAAGCATTTGTAGTGGCTTTCCAAGACAAGTACCTACCTCCCACTGCTAGGGAGAGGTTGAGGCAAGAATTTCAAGACCTTAAGCAACTCAATATGTCCTGTCACACCCCAAACCCGCTCCTAAAAGTTTGGGCATGACTCCTTCAGAAATGGACACTTAACTCGATGTAAATAAGATATGGGGCCTGAACGGAAGCATTATATATATAAAATATCATGTAAGAACATACAAAACATCCATTGAGCTATCACTACTATGCCAGGATCACAACCAAAACATAAAGCAAATAAACATATAGTGACATGCATTTGAGAATCTAGCTATGTACATATACATATACATATACAGACCCAGCCCTCAAGATTGGGCGCATAATAAAGATATTGAAGGGAATAAGGATCATATACACTTTAATCTAAAACAGAAAATCAGGGTATAAAACCAAAGCTTAGCATACTCCATAATAAGCAGTCTTCATTTAGGTGTCTGGACACTCTGAGGTTGACACAAGAGGAATGGATGCCATGGGTTAAGATTGACCCCCAGGTTGAGTGCCTACAGAAACAAACATAATATAAAAGTGAGTCAAGCTCAGTGAATAATAGGGCATAACCATTTCAATGCTCGACTTGAATTATAATACATATTCATGCATTTATAAATAAAGAGATCATATGGTTAATTCGTTTCTGTACCAATTTCAGAATGGCCTTAGGCCCAATCTTAAACAGAGTGGCATGAAGCCCTTAACAGAATGGCATAAAGCCTTTTCATGCAAGTATGAATTCAAGAGATGTCTCACACGGATTCTAGAGGTGGCTCACAAGGTAGCACTTAGTTCCGTGCAGCACTTTGTTTCATACTAATAGATCATACAGAATGGCCATAGGCCTAGATGTCACAATTTGGCCATAGGCTCCACAGATGTTACAGAACGGCCATAGGCCTCATAACTTTCACATGTGTATGGACTCAAGAGGTGGCTCGTACAGATTCTAGAGGTGGCTCGCATTGCAGCACCTAGTTCCATACAGCACTTTGTTCCATACCAGAAATCTTTAGATCTTAAAGACCGATCGAATCAAATCATGTCATAACATAGCATAAGCGAAATGGTTAAACAGAACAAATTCATATAGAGCATACTTGTTAGTTCCATAACGGAACCCTCGTTACCGGGAACTTACAACATACTTGAACCACGGTATTATTACTCCCGGGCAAGGGCCATAGACCACGGTATTATTACCCCCGGGTAAGGGCCATAGACCACGGTATTATTACCCCTGGGTAAGGGCCTTGTGCTAAGGATGCCATGGATACTTTTACATATATGGGCAATCGTTCATTAGTTCAAACCGTAACATATCAGAAAATAGAGCATTTCTTATTATATCACGTCATTACAGTACACTTAATAAAGACAGAACAGCTTACATCATAACGTGAGTTACATGACAATGTCATTGATAGTTAATTCTGTCTTTAGGTTGAGTCATTCGGAAGTCAATTCGATGTTTATCATACTTCTTGGTAGTTATTAACGTATAAAACAATCCGTGGTTTTACCTCATTACTCATTCTGATGATCCACTCTGGGTAGATATCTATGCCATAATATGTGTGTTGAACCAAATAAAACTGTAGAAGTTCATGATAGGTCATTCAGAACATCATGTTTTCGTTCAAAATATCATGTTCCCGTTAAGTAGGATTTACATTCATAATTTCTTCCCGCCAACTAATAGCATAGTATTAATATTCATATATAATTCTTGTGCGGAGTCCATAGGTAATTTACAGCACACTAATGATAACCATTAACCGTAACCGGAACGCAGAGAGTTCCAGAATCATACCGACGCACACAAAGTCCTTCAAAACCTTTCAACATTTACATAAGTTCATCCTGACTTTCATTTAACATAAATGGTAATGTAATTACTTGCGAGGAACAGAACGTTAATAATAAGAATTATTAATGGTAAGTAAATGTACGATTACAGTACTACTATTCACAGTGCTGTGGTGGGGCGATCATTCCTCCCGGAGTATGCCAGTGATAGGTTTCTGATAGCGGTGGTACGATGTCCTCGTCTTGACCTACAAACAAAATGTACATAGCAGAGAATAAACCCAATCTCTTTCTTATTCCTTAATCAGTAGCCATGGTGGTTCTAAACTCATTAGTCCTCCATAGATTATAGGAAAATAATCCATGCCTCAGAAGATAGGAGGAATCGATAGGAAAATAGTTTAAGTGAAGAAAGGGTACAAAACCGGTAGACAGAAAGTGAGCAACTCTCACTAATTTGGGCATAACTATTTCTGTACTTAAAATTTGGGAGTGAGACCACCACCAATGGAAACTAGACTTCCAGGGTTTTATTTTAGGCTCAAGAATCACTTAAAACGGAGTCCGGATGCAAAAGATATGCTTATTTAAAGTTACCCATTATATGCTGAAACAGGGATGGCCGCTCGTGCGCCCACTTTGGCCGCTCGTGCGGCCTAATTCCGCTCGAGCGGAGAAATCCGGCCGCTCGAGCGCCCAAAAGCAGAATAAAAACCTCATTTTTTTCTTCAGGTTCCGCTCGTGCGGTGCCCGTGGCCGCTCGTGTGGTCTGGGCAAAAACAGGGTGTCCGAAAATTCATTAAGGTGTGAGTTTGCGAACCCAAATTCAAACCAAGATCTCATGCAATCTTTCTTTAAAACATGATAAACCAACATATTTCAAGAGTAATTCAAGCTTAATTTCATCAACTTGTTTTGATTCCAAAATCAAACTATTAACTTCCATGAATTCAACAAGATCAAACATCTAAATACATAAACATGATCAAGCATGTAAAATGAAGGAATAAAAGGTAATTCATCTCCATGAGACTCAATTTAACTCAAATGGTCAAAATGATACAACATCCTTACCATTAATTCAATTACAAACCCTAGTCTTATATATATATATATAAAGAGAACCTTATTTATGTCCAAATTGGGAATTATTGGAGATGGATTAACTTACCTTGAGCTCAAATCTCTACAATCCTCTCAATTTTTCCCAATCCTTCTTCTTGATGAACATCCCCTCTTCCTCTCAAACTCTCTTCTTCTCAACTCTCTCTCCGATGATATATTTTTTGAGTAGAGATCACCAAGTCAACATATGGAGATAGATAGATATATAAAGTGAATAAGGACGAAATCCAATCAGTTTAATCATTCCAAATTGAAACTTCACAGAAAATCATATTATGATCTAAAAATCATACTGAACTCAAATATAACATCAATTTCAGGTAATTAAGTCTCTAAGGCTTCCAATTTCTGATTCAAACATTATAATTGTGACAGATTTTTCTCTTATTAAACAGATATGCATCCATAACCATAGGATTCACTGAATTAAACTTAATTTCACATAAAATTTCACAGTAAGCATTTAAATGCACAGAATAAGGGACTGAAAATATATCAGAGAACATGTACAAGGGTCGGGTTATTACATGTCCGTGGCCAAGTTTGAAGCGGCCTTCTCTAGTTTGTCCTGGTTCGCACCGGAGTTGGTAGCAACGGAAGAGCGCCGTTGCATTGAGTTTGAGAAGAAACTATGGACCAAAATCTTGTTCAAGGTTGCTGGGAACATGATCCGAAATTATAATCGACTTGTGAAAGCGGTGGCACATGTAGAGATTACCGTGGAAGTCGAGAAGGAGAGAATCCGAAGGTCAAGGTTGAGGGGTCAAGGGTCATAGGGGGACTATAGGCCCAACAAGAAGAGCAGGAACACATTTTTATCTCGGTCCCAACTGCAGCAATCTAAATCCACCTTTCCCTTGCCCAGTGCGGGCTCGGGAAAGAGTGCACTGAGTGGTTTTTCTTGTTTCAAATGTGGCTAACCAGGTCACAAGGCCTTTGCATGTCCGTAGAAGGGAGGAGGACAGCAGATGTTGCCACCACCACCACCACCACCACCACCACCACCTAACCGATCTCAAAGTCAATATCAGAGTAGGGGGCAGGGGCTTACTTGTTATCAGTGCGGTCAGTCAGGGCACATGAAGAGAGCTTGCCCGCAGTTGGGAGGCGCATCTGGCGCATTAGGGTCGAGACAGACTTAGAGCCACCAGCAAGCTCACATAGTCCATACTTCGCAAGCTAATCAGGGAGCCGCTTCGGTTCAGTCAGTGCAGCGGGCCTATGCTCCGAGAGATGAGCAGGTTGATCAGAGGCCACAGGGGCGCGTGTATGCTGTTACCGTGCCAGAGCAGTTGTCGGGATCCTCAGTTGTGAGAGGTATTTTTGTTGTGTGTAATTCTTTGGCTAATGTGTTGATAGATACGTGTATGTCTCATTCATTCATATCTACTGCATTTGCGTCTGCATTGGGATTAGAGGTGGCACGGTTAGCGTCTTCGCTCAGAGTAGAGTCACCAGTTCGGGTTACAGTTGACTTAGATCGGGGGTGTCGTGGTTGTGAGATAGAGGTTGCTGGGCGTCAACTTCCGTTTGCTTTTGTGTTGCTTGACATGTCAAGTTTTGATGTTATTCTAGGCATGAATTGGTTGTCTTCGTATCGAGTAATGATTGATTGTTTTCGTTAGAGGGTCACAGTGTGCACCTCGAGTGGTGATTGTTTTTACTTTCTGGGAGACCGAGTTGATAGGGTGTTATCACCAGTATTTGACCCTCGTAGTAGAAACGAGCTTAGTTGCCTTCTTGCTACTCTCTTGGATAGTGAGAGTGACGGGACTTGTGTTTAGTTGCCAAGGGTAGTTTGCGAATACCCGGACATATTTCTTGAGAATCTTACCAGTTTGCCACCCTACCGGGAGATCAAGTTCACCATTGACTTAGTGCCTGGAATGACACCAATTTCCATGGTGCCGTATAGATTTGCACCCGCGGAGTTACATGAGTTAAAGATTCAACTCCAAGAGCTTTTAGATAAGGGTTTCATTCGCCCTAGTACATCGCCTTGGGGAGCACCGGCTCTCTTTGCGAAGAAGAAGGATGAGTCGTTGCGGTTGTGTATTGATTACCGTAAGTTGAATCAGGTTACTATCAAGAACAAGTATCCTTTACCCAGAATAGATGACTTGTTTGACCAACTTAGAGGGTCTTGTTGCTTTTCGAAGATAGATTTGAGGTCGGGGTACCATCAGTTGAGAGTCCGGGAGGAGGATATCCAGAAAACAGCCTTTCGTATGTGCTATGGCCACTATGAATTCCTTGAAATACCATTTGGGTTGACCAATGCACCGGTTTCCTATGGATTTGATGAACCGGATTTTTAGAGAATACTTGGATCATTTTGTAGTCGTCTTTGTGGACGATATCTTAATTTATTCAACCTCCGAGGAAGAACACGAGGCTCACTTGCGGGTAGTGCTTGATTTACTTAGGGAGCATCAGTTGTATGCTAAATTTGAGAAATGCAAGTTTTGGCTCACCGAGGTGAAGTTTTTGGGTCATGTAGTGTCAAGAGAGGGGGTAACCGTAGACTCTTCGAAGATTGATGTTGTGCATGATTGGGAACACCCAAAAATGTTTTTGAGGTTCGGAGTTTCTTGGTATTGGCGGGGTACTATCAGCGTTTTGTAAGGGACTTTTCTAGACTAGCCACGCCTTTGACTAGATTGACTAGAAAGGGGGTCAAATTTGTATGAAGTGAGGCTTGTGAAAAGTCTTTCCAAGAGCTTAAGACTAGACTGACTACCGCACTGGTGTTGATAATTTCGGAAAGAGGTTTGGGTTACACCGTCTATTGTGATGCGTCTTGAGATGGGCTTGGTTGTGTCTTGATGTAGGGGAGAGAGGTTGTAGCTTATGGTTCACGACAATTGAAGACTCATGAGAAGAATTACTCCACCCACGACTTGGAGTTAGCTGCAGTAGTGTTTGCCTTGAAAATTTGGAGGCATTATTTATACGGTGAGAAGTTTGAGGTTTTCTTTGATCATAAGAGTCTAAAGTATTTGTTTTCCCAAAAAGACTTGAATTTACGTCAACGGAGGTGGATGGAATTTTCGGAGGATTATGACTTCGAGTTACACTATTATCCGGGAAAGGCCAATGTAGTGGCCGATGCCTTAAGTCGGAAATCCGTGAGTAGTTTGGTGAGTGTGGCCATTCGGGAATGAGTTATGTTGGGTGACATCGGCAAGTTTGAATTGCACTTGGGGGAGTGCAAAGAGGGTGCAACTTTGTTTACTTTGAGTGCCCAACCTATGACCCTTTGTACTTTTGGGTTTAGAATTGAGGTAAGGTGTAATTGAAAGTTGTTGAGGTTTGGTGTTGTAGCGATCCCGGTCTTTTCCCATTTGATTATTGTATTCGGACTTATGTTCCGTGGGTTCCGTTGTCATGTTATTGTTGTTGTTGTCCCTTGATTCCTTATTCTTGGGTTATAGGATGTTTTGAGCAGGTTGATTGCAGGTTGGTTGGGCTTAGAAACCAAGTGTTGATGTTCAGTTTTTGGCTTGGTCGCTCGAGCGAGCTTATCTTCGCTCGAGCGAGGTCTTCCTTTTTGGTCCGTCGCTCGAGCGAGCCTTTCTTGGCTCGAGCGAAGATTGCGTCCAGTACTAGACCTGAACGCAGTGTTTGTTGGCTCAAGCGAGCTTTTCTTCGCTCGAGCGAACTGGTTGTCTTTGGCTCGAGCGAGCTTCCTTCGCTCGAGCGAGCGAGGTGTATGTTTTCGATTCCTTCGCTCGAGCGAGCATTCTGTCGCTCGAGCATGCTTCTGGGTTGCAGACCTGAAGCATTACATTCTTCGCTCGAGCGAGATTCTCTTCGCTCGAGCGAGCTTTCCTTGTGTCTGGTCGCTCGAGCGACCATGTCTTCGCTCGAGCGAGCCTGTCCAGTATAAAGTCGCAGTTACGGTTTTTAAAACATTTTTTACACATCTTTCGACCCAAAAACCCTAAGTTCCGAGTTTTCTTCTTCTCTCAACACTTTCTCTCCTAGGTTTGATCTAGTTAGAGTGATTTCCTACCCTAGTTGCTTCATTAAAAAGGTAGAGGAGAGCGAGGGCTTCCATTTAATCTGAGAAATTGTTGATTTGGAGCACTTTGGAGTTTGGGCTTCATCCCGGTTTTCTTCTTTTTGAGTATTTACTTCGAGGTAGGGATTTTCCTACTCCATTTATACGCTTTAATCATAAGTATTGGTATTTTGGTATATGGGGGTAGTTTGGTAATTTTGGGAGAAACCCTAGGTTTTGACTTAGATTAATTTGTGTAATTAATTTAAGGGAAGTATGTGGAATTGAGTTTAATTCATGAAATTGGGGGATTATGAGACAAATTGATGTAATTGGATATTTAATTACTCATCTGTGGAATTGAGATTATATGTTTTGTATATTTATTTCTGCTTAGAAATAAATGTTTTGGGCTATCGGTGGAGGATAGCCATTGATTGTTGTAGACCTTGCATGTGGCTTAGGTATAACTGAAATTGAGTCATCTATTTGACTGTTGAATTAATACAGAACATTACTTGTATTGATTATGTGTTGTATATGGCAAGTATTGATTATGTTGCATATGCACCGGGTTTTGGAGGAGATAGGGGATGAACTCCCGGTTTAGAGGAAGAAAGGGGATGGACTTCTAAACCGAATTTGTTGGGGGGTTTAGGGGAAGAAAGGGGATGGACCTCTAAACCAGATTTGTTGGGAGAAGAAAGGGGATGGACTCCACTAGCATCACATACATGTGTGCTTATTGTTAATAGAAGTATTTCTATTTATTGTTGATATGATACATTACCACCATGTGTATCAGTTGGGAAGTATGGAAGTGAAGGTAGTTATGATTGAAACAATACCAGCATGTGTAATTGTTATGCTATAGAGAGGTTTAACTTAATTTGTTATCCCTGTTAAATTATTGTTAATGTGAGATGAAATTCCCGTTGGGTTATTTGGCCAGGTTCTGAGCCATAGGTGGAAGGTATGATGTGCCATAGGCAATGTGTCATAGGCATTATAGACATTCGTGTCATGAAAATTGTAACTGGAATATAGTGTGTTAACCATGTATCAGATGCTAATACTTTAATTAATTCTTATGCTTGGTTTAGTATTTCTCTACTGGGCTGTGGCTCACCCTATATGGGAACTTCATTTTTCAGGTGCAGATGGTTCACTACCTCCAAGGACTTAGCTTGTGAGGAATTGGAACTCGAAGATTTGTTTTTAGTTATTTGCTTTTATATGTAAACACTCAAGCCTAGGGCTTTATTTGTTTTGAGTTAGAACTCATGAATTTGTGTCCAAGTGTTGGCTTGGCAAGATGTAAGCCCGTAGGGCATTTATTATGATGTTTTATTTCGTAATACTCTGATGAATGGAATTATATTCTTGTTTTAACATTATGATGCATGTTAATGTTATTTATTATGGGTTTAATTTTGAGGGCGTTACAGGTGGATGTATATATGGGTGCTTTAATGCTTTATTTTTGGACTAGGGGTTGTTAAGAATTGGTGAGTCTAAGGTTGTTGCTATTTTTGTTAGAATAGATGCAATTTTGAGGACGGAATTTCTTAAGGAGGGAAGATTGTAACGATTCAGAAATTTTTCTTCTGCTTAAGCGGGAGAGTTGACGCTCGAGCGGACCTGTGCGGCTTCCAGTACTCTTGCAGTTTGCCCGAAATTCTGAGAGTTGTGAATTCCCACTCGAGCGTAGGAGTGGTCGCTAGAGCGGCCGACTTTGTTGGTCTGTGCGCTAGAGCGCAATATTGGGCGCTTGAGGTGTCTGCCTGGTTGAGTTTGAATTTTCAAGACTAGTGAGATTATTTTTGACCTTTTATTATTGTGTTTGGAGCCTCCTTGTTTTATTTTGGGATATTGATCGAAGTGGTAACATGATGGTAAAGGAAGATTGGATCAAAAACTTTAATTCGGATAATTTTCCTACGAACAGCCATCACTCTTTTTTCCTTTTCTTTTTCCACACTTTGAATTTGGGTGTGAGGCTAGAACCATTGGAAAGCTTGTTTCCGGGGCTTCGATTCGGACACAAGAACGACCTAAAACGGAGTTCGGATGAGAGAGTTATGCTAGTTTGAAGTTTCAGTATTTGTGCTGGAAGCAGGTACGCTCGAGCGTGGAACGTGACGCTCGAGCGTACTGCATGAATTCAGCAAGTTTAAAAGCACTTTTCTAGATCATTATTCACACCTTCATCTTCTCTCTTCATCCTTCTCACCCTTAGTCTGAAAACTCTAGAGATTTTGGCCCAAATATCTTCCATTCCCCAAAGTTTTGGCCAAGATATCTTATCAAAAAGTGAAGAAGGTTTGAAGATCTCACTTTTCAATCGATTGAAGTTTGGATTTGTTAAGGAATCTCATCAAAGCTTTGCTCTTTTTCTTGATTCTTGAGGTAGGGGTCCTAGTTTTTCTTCAATACTTGCATTAATAGATAGATTTGTGGTATTTTGATTATATAAATACAAAATCTACATTTTTGAGCATATATTGTTACATCATGAGATTTGGGGGCTTAGGGCTTGAAGTGCTGGGGTTCAATTGTTGGGTTAATATTGTGGATTATGAACCTTAAGTGTATAATCAATGGGAAAATTGGAATAAAAAGTAGTGGTGTGAGAATTTTTAATTTTTCTTGAAAACCCTAAGTTGATTCATGATTATAATTAATGATTTTGCCTAAATTGAAAGTAGAATCATGAAATTGAGAGATTGAATTATATATATACAAGTTTAATTGAATTTTGGAAGTGTTTGAAAATTATGTAAAAATTAGCGATTGAACCTTTGTTATGGATATTATAAATCATGTTATAATATGAAACAAATTTGGGGCAAAGAAATTGTTAATGATATGGATGATACGGAATTTGTGATAAGATGATGAAGTGAAGATTCAAGAATTTTATTGTGTAATTAGAAAGTGATTTTATACCTCAAAACTAAAAGCCCAAATTTATGCTTAACTCTAGTTATGAAGTTTATTTTTGGAAAATGAAGAATACTTCAATTAACATTTAATTTATGAAATCAAGTCTATGTTGGGTTAAGATGAGTGTGAACAATGATAAATGGGAGATTGTGAAATATGATGGTGTTATATGAAGGAGTTGTATCAAAGAAATCAAATGTTAGAGATTTAATTTATTACCTTAGGTAGTAATTGATAATCAATGTGTCGTAAAAATTGAATTTGAAGACTTTATAATAATATGGAAAAGTAAAGAAATAGTTTGAACCCAAGAATTGTGAACACTTTAAAGATGAATCTTTCCCTCTATGGATATGTTGTTATATTTTTGTATGACAAAATAATTAATGATTTAATGGATAATGAAGAAGGTCGTGGAACTTATTTGTACTTGTTATGTGAATGAAATTTTAATATATGGTGGATGTATATTGAACTAGTGTGTTACGGAAATAATGGAAGATGTGTTGGCATTGCCCACTAATTGTAATGATGGATTGTGATGTTACCTTGGGGTTCGTTTCCCGCCGTATTTTGAGCCGGCAAAGCGTGGCACTTGAGATAGGTTCCGCCTTCCTTCCGGAGTAGCGCCCGGTAAAACGTGTGGTATGTTGAGGTTCCGTGTTCCTTCCGGCTTGTGACCGATAAAGCGTGAGGTTCTGCATTCCTTCCAGCTTGTGACCGGTAAAGCGTGTGACTCATGGAGATGACTTGTTATTGGATCCGGTATTTGATACAAAATTAATCGAAAGAATGGAAAATGAAATGGTAATTGGATTAGGGATTGGTGATAATGCACTCAATGGATTGCTTGTGATTATAATAGAAGATTATGAGTTTTGTTTTGTAAATAATTAAGAAATTGAATTAAAAAGGGATTGTTATTCTTGTTTTATGCTTGTATTCTATTTGGTAATGCAAACGTTAATGTGAGGTAATTGTTGGACAAGTTGGAGTGAGTGTATGAGGATTGTCTTTTTGAACACAAAGGAAATTGGATTTTGACATTATGGAGTTATAGTGATTGAAACTAGTATAAGGGGAAAATGGAAATGAAACGGGGAATATTTTTGAATTGGGTAAAATTTAAAATGATGCTATTCCTTGAACATAATTGTTTTCAAAGAGGATTTATGGTCTTTCTAATGATGTGGGATAACTTTCATGACTACAAGTTTTTCCTTAAATGTTCAACAAAATTTTTGAGAAAAAGATATTCTACGTACAATATTTTGAGCTTACAAAATGTCACCCTACTATATGGTATCACTCTGCATGCATGATCATTTCTATCTGTGTGTTAGTTATTGTTGTAGAACTACAAGATCCCTACTGGGCATTAGTGCTCACCCCTTGTTGTGTTATCTTTTTACAGGAAGAAAATTTGGATTATTTGATTGAAGAGTTATGGAGTCCTTGAGTCTCTTTATATAACTTCATAGTGGATGTAAAAGAAATGGATCTTGTATTTGTATTTATTTATTTGTAGCTTCACAATAGGAAATTGGCATTGGACCTAAATTAAAGGCTTTGGTAATGTTTTCGTGTAATTAAAACTTGGGGCGTTTCACAACCTACTTTGATTAGTAAAGTTATAGAGGCACAATAAGGAGACCGTGAAGTAGAGTCAATTCGTGATAGAGTCTCCAATGGGAAGGAAGAGAAGGGTTTGAACGTCCACTCCGACTTGAGTGTGCGCTTCCTAGACCGCTTGTTTGTACCAGAATCTTGTAGAGAGGAAGTGCTTTGGGAGTTTCATCACTCACGCCTTGTGGTACATCCGAGAGGCACCAAAATGTATCGTGGTCTTAGCCGTCAGTTTTGGTGGAGGGGTATGAAGCGGGATGTCGCATCCTTTTTGTCGAAGTGCCTTACTTGTCAACAAGTGAAGGCTGAACACCAAAGACTAGCGAGTTTGTTACAACCCTTATCGATAGCTAAGTGAAAATGGGAGCACGTCACCATGGATTTCGTAGTTGGGCTTCCTAGAACACAGTGGGGCAATGATGCCATTTGGGTGATTGTTGATAGGTTGACTAAGTCTACGCATTTCATTCCGATGCGTACCAGCGACTCAGTTGAGCATTTGGTAGAGTTGTACATTAGTGAAATAGTTGGACTTCACGGAGTTCCTATAACCATCGTATCAGATAGAGATCCTCGCTTTACTGCCCGGTTGTGGCTGTCACGCCCCAAACCTGCCCCTAAAAGTTTGGGCATGATCACTTCAGAAACGGACATCAAAACCAATATGTATAACATATGGGGCTTGAACGGAAGCATTTATCAACGTAAAATAAACATCCATTGAGCTAATACTAACATGCCAGGATCATACACTTAATACTAGGTAATCTAATGTATAACAAACACACATGTAATTATATATATACACCAATATACAGGCCCACCCCCGAGTCTGAGGGTGTAACAAAACTATGAAGAGGGAAGTGTAACATATTTTACAACATCAGACAAAAGATTCAAGGCACTAAGCTAATAGCTCTGCAAGGACTCCACAAAAAGGAATGAGCTTTCTCTAGGTGCCTGGGTGTACAGAGGTTGACAAAAGGGAAACGAGCATCACGGTTAAGACTGACCTTCAGGTTGGTTACCTATAGAAGCAGACATAACACAGAGTGAGTCAGGCTCAGTGAATAATAGTACTTAAACATTCAATGATTAATTTGAATGATAAAGTAAGTAATTGCAAAGAACAAATGATTAACTTTATACTGTAATTATTTCCAGAACGGCCTAGGGCCCAGTCTTTAAACAGAATGGCTTTACGCCTAGAAGCATACGGATCGACCTTAGGCCTAACAGATTTTACAGATCGGCCTTAAGCCAGCAGAGTTTACAGATTGGCCTTAGGCCCAGATATCAATAAGGCAGAATAGTCCCAGAGTCGTACTAATGTACGTAGATTTTCCAATTCTTTATAAATGTAAACGTAATTAACTCGCAAAGAACAGAGTGTTATTAATAACAATTATTAATAGTGGGTAAATGTACAACTGCAGTACTAGTACTCACTGTGCTGTAGCAGAGCGCTTGTTCCTCCCGGGTTATGACCTACACACATGCACAACTTATATATTAGTTCTTTTTCCTTCTTAATTCAATTTCTGATTCACTTCACTTCGAATGAATTTACAGACATTTTAAGAACATCAAATACAGATTTCAAAAATATCAGAGGGTCAAGCACGTAAAACGGAGCAGACAAAATTTTACAACATGGGCTGCACGTGCGGCTGTGAGCCCCGCACGTGCGGCAAGGGTTCTCACACGTGTGGCTGTGAGGTCCTGCACGTGTATATCTTTCAGTATGCAAAGTCCAATTTCCCCTGTTTTCCGCACGTGCGGCAAGGCCTCCCGCACGTGCGGCGATGACCCCCGCACGTGCGGCGATCTGCCCTGTTTGTGCTGTCCGAAATTCAAGCAACTCTTCACTTGGCAAATTCAACATAAAGCACAAAATAAGAAAGATTAATGCAATACAATGGTTCAACATTACAATAACATGGATTATAAGTGTATAATGTTACAGGAATTGTAAGTTACAAACCCAACTAAGTTACTTCCTTTCAATTTCATGAACACAACCCAATTCTTTTAAACATACAAACAACACACATGTACCTACATGTAACTCCAACATGAGAATTCTAGGCATAAGTTACAATTATGATATCACAAAGTAGACATGAGTAGAAACTTAATTGAGTCACAAACCTTCCCAATTTCATCTATAAAATTCAATTTCCTTGTGTTTATAAAATATATGCACAATACATAGGTATAAGCATATGGATTGGCATGAAACTCATAGATTAGAGTGTAATCCCTACACAACACTTAAATTAAGTCTCAAAATAACCAAATGAGAACAACTTTTCAATCAAGCATGAATCACACATAATCTTCAATTACAAACCCTAATTGTCATGAATGAAAAGGGAATTCTTACCCAACTTCAAGATCAAGGTTATACAAGGTGCATTAAATTTACCTTGAGCTTAATTCTCTTAAATCCTTCTCAATTTTCCCAATTTCCTTCCTTGTTGAACTTCTCCTCCCTAGCTCTTCTTCCCTACACTCTTCCTTTTCTCTCCCAGGAGATATTTGAGTTCAAGTTCATAAGTCAAGTGTCTAGGGAAGCAAGTATATATATAAAAAATGTATAAAGATGAAACCCAATCAGTTAAATTATTCCAAATTAAAATTTCACAGAAAATCGTATTATGACCTAAAAATCATGCTGATCTTAAATGTAAAATCAATTTCAGATTATTAAGCTTCTAAGGCTTCCAATTTCTACTCCAAACATTATAATGGTAACAGATTTTTCTCCTATTAGACAGATATGAATCCATATTCATAAGATTCACTTAATTAAACGTAATGTCACATAAAATTTCACAGTAAGCATTTAAATGCATAGAATGAGGGAATGAAAATGTACCAGAAACACATATGAGGGTCGGGTTATTATAGTGGCAAAGCCTTCAAGAGGCATTGGGAACTAAGTTGACCTTTAGCACCGCTTACCACCCTTAAACCGATGGGCAGTCGAACCGTACTATTCAAATTATGGAGGACATACTTAGAGCTTGTGTCCTTGATTTCAAGGGGTCTTGGGAGAGACATTTGCCGTTGATTTAATTTGCCTATAACAATAGTTACCAAGCTAGCATCGAGATGGCACTGTTTGAGGCCTTGTATGGCCGACCTTGTTGATCACCGGTTTGTTAGGCCGAGGTGGGGGACGCACCATTGTTGGGTTCAGAAATTGTTAGGGAAACAACCGAGAAAGTTTCTCTCATTCGGAAGAGGCTAGCTACAGCCCAAAGCTGACAGAAAAGCTATGCCGATAAGAGGAGACGACCCTTGTCCTTTGAAGTTGGTGACCATGTATTCCTTAAGATCTCACCTAGGCAGGGTTTGATGAGATTCAGTAAAAGTGGTAAGTTGTCTTCGAGGTTCATTGGGTCTTTCGAGATATTGGAGAGAATTGGGGAAGTGACGTATCGGTTGGCCTTACCACCACAACTATTGGGGGTTCATAATGTGTTTCATGTGTCCATGCTTAGGAAGTATGAACCCAACCCTTCTCATGTGCTAGATTGGGTAGATTTGGAGGTGGATAAGGATGCCTCTTACGAAGAACGACCGGTTCAAATATTAGATACTTGAGAGCAAGTGTTATGGGGCAAAACTATACCGTTGGTAAAGGTGTTGTGGAAACACCATGAAGTTGAAGAAGCAACATGGGAACGGGAGGCAGAAGTCCGATCCAAGTATTCAGATTTGTTTGTGAATGCTTAAGTGGTTTTAATTTGTAGTATTCCTTAGTGTTGGAGGAAACGCATTAAGAGTATTAACCATGTGTTATTATAAGTATTGTTGTTTTGAGTATGAGATTGATGGGTGTGGCCATTATTGTTGATTGAAATATTTCATGCTTATATGATATTATGAACCGTTGTTGTTAGCCTTGAAACTAGATGCTTGGAAACTATGATGAGAACGACGAATTTTGATTGAAAATAGATATTATGATTTGAAAACAACGTCTCGCATGGTTTTGATCACTTGTTGTCTTTATCTTGTTTGGGTAGTTTATTCAAATTTCGGGGGCGAAATTTCCTATGGTGGGAAGGTTGTGATGACCGGTTTCATTGTACGTCGCTTCACTTATTGTCCTCTTTGAGTTTGTTGTGTTCAAGAGCTTTTTCTCAAATTCTGGTCCTTGTTTATTCCAGGTTTGAGTGTCACTTGTTTCGGAGAGTGCATGGTCGAGTCCGGAGTGTCTGGAATCGAACCAGAAAAATTCTGGGCTAGAGGACCAGGGCCGCACGTGTGGGACGGGCCTGAGTCCGTGAAGCTTTGTTTTTCTTCTCTTTTTGGGCTGTGTGTGTCACTTTTCCTTCATCAAGGTTGAAGAGCTCCTCAAGAGCTACATTGTGTACGGTGGAGATTGGGTTTTGGCGCCATCAATTTCTAGGGTTTCATCTCCTTTTCTTCTTCAAAACTTGAGGTAGGGAATTACTCAGAGTTATATATATGTTTTGTAATTTTTTGGTTGATTTTGAGAGTTCTCTTTGGTTTATTTTGAAAATTGGGAAAACTACAAAATGGGAAGTCTTCCCCCTCCCGAACAAAATAGCCATTCAGGGTTCTCTGAATTGGTCGGTGCACAAGCTCGTAGTGCTTTCCAATCTACTTAGCTCTGGCCCTTCCGGCCATTTCTTTTCCTTTCCTCACCTAATCGTCTTTGGTGGGCATATAGCCAAGACCAAAGGCATGTGGGTTATGTGGCACATCGGCCAATGCAGCAACGCCTTTCTGGCCACTTCTGCCTAATCCCATTCCGGGCATGTGCTGCAACTTGTTCATGAAGTACACGGATTGGCTGTTGACATAGAAACCCTCATCGACAGCCATGATATTCTGCACCCCCCGGGCCTTAGCCAAGGTAAACCCCGAAATGAAAACATCCTCTTCGCCATGCACAATCTCCAGCACAGGCGTAGTGACCTCTGGCGGAGGATGTATAGATGAATTCCCAAAAACTATGGTCACCTATTTTCTATGGGGGTACTTCAGCATTTGGTGGAGGGTGGAAGAGACAGCTCTTACTTGGTGTAGCCAAGGTCACCCAAGTAGTAGGTTGAAAGTGGCTGGAACATCCAGGACGTGAAATACAATATCCTATTGAGCGGGTCCAACCTGCACTCTAATCTGCACTGTTCCTATCACCTCTCTGCTTGTGTTGTCATACGCCTGGATCACCTGGGCTGTAGGTACAAAATCGGCCGGTTTCAGGCCAATAGCATGAGTCGTGTGGCATGGACAGACGTTGATTGCTGACCCGGTGTCGACTAATACGACTGGCACCCACTTTTCCCGGCACTCTACGGATCTATATAGAGGCTTGTTGTGTGCAGAGCCTTCTGGCGGTAATTCCTTGTTTGAAAAGGTCAAAGTTGGCGCAACGCCTCTCGGGAAGACTAATCCCACCAGTTGTTCTAGGGTAGTCTCAATGGACAACTTGGCTTTATCCATCGCGGTCAGTACAGCCAGTCTGTGCACTCGCGAAGCCATAAGCACCCCTCAGATAGATATGTTAGCTTGAATCTTCTTCAACTGTTTCAGCACTGCCTCTTCCTCTAACTGCTTTTCCTTCTGTTTCTCTAACTTTTTGTCCTTTCCAAATGCCTCGGGTTGGCTTAGATGTGGTGGTTTAAAATATCGGCCACTTCTTGTCATGTGGTCGACTTCCTCCATATACTAGGTATTGTCAGGAAGGCCTTCACTCCAATCCTTATCAGTGTGGGCAAGACGGAGATCATCATTTTCCCACCACATACCTCTGGCAACCGACAAGCAATTTTCTGGTTCCGGTCTAAGTGTTCTTTCAGCAGAAACATTCCTCGCGGGGCGTTGAGCTATTCCAGCTTTCTAATCACTTTCACTCATTTCTTGTCCAAACCGCTCCAGCACGGTTTCTTGTTCTGTATGTACAATGCTAACAATGCCCAGTTCCTGAGCCAATTGTTCTTTACCAGTGCTTTTCGGTAGTTTACCCTTCCTCTCGGCCGTTCCGGCCATTGCTGCGATTCCCGCTTTCTGTTCTCCAAGCTTCGATTCAGTTCCCTCATCTATATCTGGTTCATCATTTAGACACCCAGAATTGTCTGTTGACACATTTAGATCAAACCAATTAATATGCACGTCTCCTCGATCTTACTCATCGAAGAACTGCAAATTGTCCATGTCCTCCTCCAGGTTAGCTAGATCATCTAATCCGTGGCTTGGCCCGTCTTCTCGGACTACATTGACCTCCATCCCAGTTGGCAAGACCACTTCTGGCTTATCTTGGTTGATTGGCACAATATAGCAGCTCGGGTTGTACACCCCCTCAGGTAAGTCCTCAGAGCCCTCAGGCAACGGACTAACATTCTCCACCAAGGCTGACCTCTCTTCATCTTCTACTGTCACCACCACGGGTTCAATTTGGATTGTTAATGTGTTCATCATGCACAAGTCTGTGCTCTTAGGGATGAAAAACGCCGGTTTAGGTAGGTGGGCATGGGTGATATATATACTGGGGTCATAAGGGACGACCAGTGTGTGGATGAGGTGTATTTGCTAGGGTGGAGTGGCTTGGTTATGTGGTGGGAGAGGATTTGTAGTGACATTGGGCTTTTCAGGAGGTGCTATCACCTTATTGTCAATGAGATCTTGAATCTCATGATGCAGTCTGTACACTGATCAGTGTCATGATCATACTATTGGTGAAAAGTACAGTATTTGGCCGGGTTATGTTTAGGTGGGAGAGGATCAGGCAGTGGGCGTTGTTCTAACGGTTTAAGATGCCTTTTTTTGATTAGGACCCTCAAGGCTGCAGATAAGGACATATAGAGCGGCGTGAAGACCCTCTGGCCCCAGGTCTGATGGCTTGTGGTTTGTGAGGTTGTGTTGGATGTACCGGCAAAGGGGTTGGCAGTCTTGGGTGTGGTGGTGACCATGCTCACATCTGAAGGCCGTGCAGCTGCGCTACCGCTAGTAGTCGCATTGGAACTGCGTGTGAAAGCCCTCTTGGGCTGCTCCTTCTCATTATTTATCAACCCTTGTCTCATTGTATCCTCAATGCGAACTCCTATCTCATGGAGATCAGCGAAAGTGAACAAGGGCAAGACAATCATTTTCTGCAGCAATCTCCGCTGCAGGTTGCGGACGATCATTCTGATTTGATCTTTTTTTGGATGGCCGGGTAGTCATCATAGAAGCCTTAGCCCTCCATCGAGTCACAAAGTTCGAGAAACCCTCCTTTGGTTCTTGGCAGGTCACTTCAAGATCACGGGTAGTGACCTCGATCTGAGTATTGTAGGAGTACTGCATTATAAAGGCCTTGGCCATTTCATTCCAATTCCTCTTCACAGAGTCTTCAAGCTTGGCATACCAGATGGCCACTATACCTGACAAACTCCGGCCAAAAAACGATAGTTTCTGCAGTCTGAAAAGACCCATTGGTCGTAGGATATCTGAAAATAACCGTAGATGGACCATAGGATCCCCAGAACCATCAAACTGATCTATGTGCGGTATCTTAAATCTGTCTGGCAAAGTCACTGCCGAGTCAGTATAGCCATCCTCAATATCAGGAATTGAATTCACGCCCTGTGCCCGTTTGAAGAGCTTTTCTAGCTTGCTGACCTTCAATGCAGTAGGGTCAACCTCGAATTCAAACAACGCCTCTGTTTGGTAAACTGGTGCCTTGGAGGTTTGAGGTGGGATCGGATCTGCCTGAATGCCCGCATTTTCCTGGACATTAATTGTGACCCCGGGTGCTAGAATTCCCGCTGGAAATGCATGGGATACAGAGGCTACTGCCGATTGAGTTTGCTGTTGCTGAAGCCTATCTATCAATTCTGTTTGGCGGGCTGCGATCTCAGCTTGGCGGACTGTGACCTCAGCTTGGCGGGCAACATCTAGCTGCATAGTGTCAATGGTCTGCTGGAGCTGACGAAGCATATCTTCCATGCTGACTGAGGGATGTTGGGTTATCAGAACTGGTGAATACTCTCTTTCCGGAGTAGAAGTAGATGACTGGGCTTGAAAAGGTGACTGCTGGACTGGTGAGTTATGCCTGATGCTCCTCCGTCTGGTAACCGGTGGGAGTGAAGCAAACACTAGTTGTCCTCTTACTAGATCCTCGGATCAGTAAAGTCGCCTTACTCAGGTCCAGAGTGCTTGGGGGATAACAAAATCGTCTGAAGCAATGATGAAAGACTACCTTGCAAAAAGAAAATAAAGCAAAAAGAAACAAAAATCAGAAACCGCACAGCACCTCGGCTCAAACACAAACAACATGGAGTTTCAATCATAAGCTGGAGAATTGTACTCAACACTGATTTCTGCCTAAAACTCATACCCAGACTTGCAACTGATACATACATTCCTGTAGAGTTTCACTCTAAAAACACATATCAAGCAAGTGAGAGTCAAAACACCCCTATGATGGGGTAGGGTTACCTTGTCCTAATTTTGTCAGGAGCTAGGGATTCACTACGCAAAACAAGCGGTTTCATACAATTCCTACATTCGGGTAAGCAACCTGTCCTAGTTTGGAACAGTCTCTATAGTTTCCAATATGCAACTAGGTCGATTGGTCAAAAAGGGTACCTTAGCAAGACCACCTAATAGACCTCTCACACCTAACACTAAGAAGTGAAAGGAGGATCAAACGGTACAGCGGTAGTCCAGATCCAAGGGTTGTGTTCCCATCGTGGTAGAGCCCGTAATCGGTCAAAGAAGACTCTACAAAAACAATCACAGACTCACAAGGTATGTAACGCTGTCATGAACAGAGTGGGGAAACCTAAAATGCATAATAAAAAGAAGAGAGAGAGAGAGAGAGAGAGAGAGAGAGAGAGAGTCAACAAATAGTGTGGTCTTTCGGCATATATAAAAGGGCAAATTTCACATTAATGTGGTTTGGTTCATATGCAGTGTGTAACGCCCCCAAAACATAACCATAGATTCAACCGAAATATAAATGAATAACCACATGAATCAGAGTGTAAGTTCTTTTATTTCATAGAGTCAATAGTACAAAAGAGTTTAACATAAATAAATGCCCTATAGGCTTACACCTTTCCAAGCCTTGGCTTGGTTACAACAAAAGTGAGGTTAGTTCATACAATTTAAGCCCTAGGCTATACAAAAGTGAGACAAAACAAAGAAGCTCTTGCTTTCCAAAAATCCCTCCAATGTTATTGCCTTGGTGGAGGCATGTCGTCAGTACCTGAAAATGTTTTTCCCAAACTAGGGTGAGCCATAGCTCAGTAGGAATAATCTAACACAATATATGAGATCTGTAACGCCCCAAAAAATTCCAACTAAGTTAAGGTACATCAACCAACATTTATTAAAGAACAATAGCAATTCTCCAACCTTTACATCATTAATCGGTGAGGTTTGTACAAAATAGTCTCACATGCGAATTATACATTCAATGATATCAAATACATGAATCTATAGCATGTAGAACATCAAATTCCAAAAAAATAAATAAAATGCCCTCAAGGGTTTACAATTTCCAAGGCTTAAGCCTGGTTACACAAAAACAGTCTTCCGGACTCAAACAGTTATAGCCCTAGGCTTACAAAATACAATCACAATAAAACAAAGCCCTGTGCTCTATATACATATATCCACGCCCTAGATTGGTGTATTCACCACGTCCTTTCCTGCACCAAAATCCCATAGCGGTGAGCATAAAGCCCAGTAGAGAATTCTTAACAAAGTATATACATTTATGCAAGATTCCCAATATGAAATGCACATGCCATGCTATGTTTTTTTTTTGAAAAGAAGATTTACATTTACATCTTTTGAAAACCACCATGCTCAATGTTAACTTGAAATCTCAACGATTCAGAAATTTACAATTTAATTCAATGGGACTGTAAATACGACGTAGGTAAATCCCTAGGTTGGTGTCTGCAAATAGGCACACTAGTACTATCCAAAAACCCCACTTTATCGGTTGCTAACCGAAAGGGAAGTGGTACCTTTTCCGCGCGTGTTTTCGGTCTTTCACCCCGGACACTCAGGCCAACTTAATCAATTTGATCTACACCTCCTATCCGGACTTATTAATGTATTTACCCCAAAACATATCAACAAATCTCGTTTTTCATTATTACAACATTTCATTCTCAATGCAAGTATTCAAACCCCAATCAATATTTATAACAAACATAGTATTGAAATGTTAATGCAAGAATTAACCATGCAATGCAAGAATTAACCACGCAATCCAATGTCCTTCCATTCATCAAACTTCCACACAAATGTTTCATTTGTGATCAAATTCCCATTTTTCTCCTTTCAATACCATTTCACAAAATAGCCAAAATGTTCGCTACAATTCATAAATACATAACAACATTTCCATAATTCATACATTCCCAACATCTTAGTCATTTCAAGACTATAGCAATATTTGGGCAACAACTTCCAATCTCAACAATTTTCATATGTTATGAAACCCATCATCTATATGCGTATTTGTATGAAATCAAGAAATGTTCCATCTTCTTTACTCATCTTGGCACATAAAAATACATATATATTAACCATATCCACCATGTATCCTTAACTTCTTTCTTTTAAAACCCCCCAAATTTCTAGGTTTTTCCATACAACAACAACACACACACCCAAACCCTTGAAGAAACCCTAAAAAGAGAACATCATCCCTTACCCAAAATGATTCAAACCCTCAAGAGATCATTTAAAAGGAACAAGGTTAAACCCACTTTTGAAATTCATAACTTTCTTATTAACATTAAGAAAACTCCAAATTTAATATCAACCTTGCAAAAATATATATATAACTCAAAGAAATTCCTACATCAAGCTTGGAGAAGAAGATAAGATGAAACCCTTAAAATCGACAGTGTTGAAACACGATCTTCACCGCACACAACGAAGCCCTTGAGAGATTATCTAACTTTAATCAAGGAACTAAGGTCAAAATTTTTATGGATTTGGAGAAATCAAAGATTGAGTGGGTGTTGATGTAGGAAATATAGAGAGAATGAGGAGAAAAGGCTTTTTAGAGAGTGTGACATACAAACAATGAGATACACACAACCCAAGGAAAGAAGAAAAACTGATTTTCGAACTCAGCCAGTCCTGCGCGTGCGGCACTTGCCCCCGCACGTGTGGCACTCTCCCGCACCTCCCCTCCACACCTGCCTTTTAAGCAGAATGCAACCCAGAAACTCCCTTGTTTCCCACACGTGCGGCCCAAGGCCCCGCACGTGCGACTCAGCCCTCTAGCCCAGAAAATCTCCAGCTTAACCCCAGGCACTTCGGATCCAACCCTCACCTTCCGAAACACATGAAACTCGGAATAACAGTAAATAAGAAAGAAAATTTTTGCAGAGGAGTTTTCAAAACAACAATCGAACGGTCAAACCAAAACCTTACACTAAAATCCGACACTATAACAATCCTATACAATCCGACACTATAAGTACAATATGCATAAACAATGTCCGTGGTAAAACATTCACATTTTATATAGTCATAAGGTACCAAATCCAAATCTTAGTCCATTTCCATTCAATTCATTTCAATACATGAGCCAATTTCAGTGTGTTTGGTTTGAGTTTTTTGGATTAAGTTTTTTTAAAAACTGAGTTTTTTGGTTTTCGTATTTTTTTCTTTTTAGTGAATATTTTTAAAATTTTAAACATTTTTTTTTTTACTTTTTAAGATGCACCTTACTTAGATGTATCTAAAAAGTAAAAAAATTATGAAAAAATATTTAAAAAAATTAATAAATACATAAAAATACAAAAAATGTACTGAATTCTCGTATTTTTTTTTTTTTGTATTTTTGGTATTTAGTGAATTTTTAAAAGGTTTTTTTCACAAATTTTTTACTTTTTAGGTATATTTATGTTTGGTATGTCTAAAAATTTTAAAAATTGCTTAAAATATTAAAAAAAAATAGTAAAAACAAAAAAATACGGAAAACAAGAAAGTAGAATTTTTTGAAAAGTGTTTTTGGAAAACTCTAATGAAGCAAATAGATTATTTCTCAATAGCCCAAATGAGATTACAACTCAATGGTTCTACGATCACCTCATTAACACACCAACACTTCAATCTGCCATTTTACAGAAATTTCGTCCGTTGGATCAGCACCCATGTATAAATTTCGGGACTTTCACCCAAGGCATTCCGACCAACTTAATTGTAATGGAGTCCATCTCCTTTCTCCTCCCAAACAATGGAGTACATCCCCTTTCTCCTCCCAAACAATCATACACATACAATGTATTTACAACATGATCATATTCAATGATAACCAACCATGGATTAGTTTTAATTCACCTAATCCTCATGCAATTTCTACAACAATCAAAGCAATCTTCCTCCAATAGCCCAAAACAGTTATTTCTAAATAGATATTCAATCTCAAGGTAGATAAATTATTCAAATTTTCTAAAGATGAGACGTATCATCTATTTTATTCTACCATACATTTCAATACTCGCCAAATTTCATGTTTACAACACCCATTTCATTTATTTATACAAAATAAATATCACAATCATTTTAGGGCAAACCCCTTCTCTTCTCAAGTCTCAACCAAGTCCCAAAATCAACAATTTTGACATCAAACAACATCATTTTCAAACCCCATAATCATTTTCTTCTCATTCACCAAAAACCCCTCTTTCCATTTTGCACCCAAACCCTAAATTTGTTCATATTACCCCAAACCCCACCATTGTTATACAACGACAAATAACTAAGTCAAAAACCATATTAAAGTATAGGAAATCCCTACATCAAGAAGAGAAGACCAAGCAAAGCAAAGTAGAACCTTCAACAACAACGAGACCACGTTCCAATCGGATCGAAATGAAGCTCTTGGAATGCTCTAACTTTTTCTCAAAGACACTTGGGTAGAAAACCCAGAGGATATGGGCCAAAATGTAGAAAGAGAGAGTATTTTATAGAGAGAGTCAAGATCTAGGTTTTCCATATGCAGTGTATCTCTTAATATTTAAAAATGTTTATATAATCACCATGTGATTTGTGAATTGAATTATATTGTTAAATATTTTGTCCAATTTAAGAACAAGTGTTGTTATAGACAAACGGATTATATACTTATTTTTAAATTTCAAAGGATGGAATAAAGCACTGTGGCTAAATGTACTTTATTTTTTAAACAAATAATGAAAATACATAAATATTTTAGTCTTTTTCATTAAATCGTTATCGGGCCTAATGGTGCATGTCAATCCACAACCCACAAAGGGATTATGTGGTAATTTTCTAACGTTAGGAGGTAAACTGCACATAACCCTAATCACATAGAGATAAAGTGAAGTTTACCCTATATATAATAAAAATAAAAATAAAAATAAAAGAGTTTTCCACTCTGTCAATTAGAGAAATTTTTTTGGCATAAAGTTGCCTTGAATTCGAAAAGTTTTGTGATGTTGTCCACCTTTTATTCATCTTTTATTTAAAAGAAAAGATTACAGTCGGTTATTAGTTTCATTTTAAACTTTTTTGATTAATAATTGCAAGGTCTATTTTTTGGGGACAAACGAACAATAACAATTTAAAATGTTATATCATCTCTATTGATTTGTATATTTATCTATTTACATCACTTATTTTTTCACATGTTATTTTTTATTTGTCCACCATACCTATCTGTTCATATCACCACCACCACTACTGCTAGCTATTGTCGCCAGCTACTTCTAATGACTTTTAGAGCTTCTACATTTTTTTAACATAGAAGAGGGAGAATTTAATAATCATATATATATACAGTGACTGATATGAAACGGAGATAAATAAATAAAAAACTTATCATGTATAACATTTCGCTTTAATTTAATCTATAATCTAAGCCAATATAGAGTATTAAAGCACTATATCGAAATAGAATTGAATTAACAAATATAAAATTTGGTGGTGTTTGCTAGTTTAAATGAGGGATTAGTAATGTTATGGTTTGTCTAAAATTACCAACACCACCTTGATTTTTTTATTTTATTATAATAATAATAATAATAAAACCTACCATTTTTGAAGAATTAAAAGGGCTTCATTCGTATCATTACCATCTGCCATAGAAATTACAATGCAACAGTAACTCTATTATAACATGTCCACAACCAGTCTCAAAAGCAATTGAAGGCATGGATTAATAATAATGACGACTCCACAGAGCTATAGCTTTCATTGCCAAAGGTTTCAAATTGAAATCATTTTGGTATGATGCTTGATAGGTCATTATAGCTAAAATTTAATATTTCGAGAAATGAAATGGAAGTTAATTCTGGAGGGATTACACTAGACAACTGGATACTGGAAAGGTCCAAAGACTCAAAATACTCCATGTTTTTAAAATTTGGGGGAATTATGACCAGTAAGAAGGTTATTTGATAGGTTCAGTCCAGCGATGCCTCTCAAATTGCCTATTTTGGTCGGCACAACACTGGTCAATTGGTTACAAGATAAATCTATTATGGGAACAACTGTGGATGCAATTGTTCGAGTATTTTTGGCAACATAAAACTCGCCTTGACCCTTCATAATCGGCAGGAAACAAAATGTTGCCACTGGAAACGTCATTACAAGTAGTGTTGTCAAGGCACTAGGCGATGCCATGTGAAAGGTTGTTTTCTAAAAAATTCCAAGATAATCATTTGTTTTGATCGACACAAATGCACAGGATTTCGTGTAACGCCCCCAAAATAATCTAACATAAATTTGGTACATTAACTAACATCCACTAAAGAATAATAGCAACTCTCCAACCTTTACATCATTAGTCCATAAGATTTGTACAAAATAGTCTCACATGCGAATTATACGTTGAAGGATATAAAATACATGAATCTATAGCATGTAGAACATCAAATCCCAAAAATAAATAAAATGCCCTCAAAGGCTTACAATTTCCAAGGCTTAAGCCCGGTTACACAAAAATGGCCTCTCGGACCCAAACAATTAGAGCCCTTGGCTAGCAAAATACAATTACAACAAAAAGAGCCTTGTGCTCTCAATACAAACTTCCATGCCCTAGTTTGGTGGGTTCACCACATCTTTTCCTGCACCAAAATCCCATAGGGGTGAGCATAAATCCCAGTAGCGAAATCTTAACAAAGTATATACATTTATGCAAGAATTCCCAATATGAAATGCACATGCTATGCTATGCCATGAAAAGATTTCGTTGGCATCTTCTTTGAAAACCACCATGCACAATGATAACTTGAAAGTCTCTACAATTCAAAAATTTACAATTTGATTCATTGGGGCGGTAAGTACGACTCAGTTAATCCCTAGGTTGGTGTCTGCAAGTAGGCATAACTAGCACTACCAAAAGCCCCACTTTACCGGTTGCTAACCGGAAGGGGAGTGATACCTCCTCTGCGCATGTTTTCGGTCTTTCATCCCGGACACTCAGGCCAACTTAAACAATTTCATCTACCCCTCCTCTCCGGACTTACCAACGTATTTACCCCAAACTATTTCAATAAAATCACTTGTAAACTTCTTTCCGCAATACAAGTTTCCAAACTCGAATCAAAACATATGATAACCAGTTGAATGGATAAGCAATGCAACAATATTTATTTCTTCATGTTCACATATTTCAACAATAATCCCATGAGAATCAAAATCCCCATTTCTCCTTTCCATGCCATTTCACAAAATAGCGACATATTCATTTAATTCTATCAATAAATAGCAACATTTCTTTATTTCATACCTCTTTCAACATTTTAGCGCTTACAAGACTATATCAACATTTGGACAACAATTTACAACATTAACAATCCTCATGCCCCATAAAAATCATCATTTAATATATAATAATAATAAAAATAAGAAGAGTTCTCATCCTTCACTCATTTTGGCCCACAAAATAACACATTAACAATGCCAACCACATGCATCTCTACATCTTTTGAAAACCACAATTTCTAGGCTTTTCCCAACCACATTACACACATACCAATCTTTTGAAAGAATTTCCTCAAAAACATTTCTCCTTAACCAATGTAATTTAAAACCCTCAAGAAAGTTATTTCATGGAAAAATAAGGAGCAAAACCCCTCCCAAACTACCCACATTGTTGAGCCAACCATCAATATTCAACATTTACAAGAGAACTTCGAAAATCAACAATAATTCTTGCAAAAATATATATATGACTCTAAGAAAGTCCCTACCTCAAGTTTTGAAGAAGAAAAGGAGATGAAACCCTAGAAATCAATGGTGCCAAAACCCAATCTCCACCGTACACAATGTAGCTCTTGAGGAGCTCTTCAACTTTAATGAAGGAACTTGGGTTGAAGATGTAATGGATCTAGGGAGATCAAGAGTTTGAAGAGTTTTGGGGTATGAAATGTAGAGAGAAGGGAGAGTAGTGTGTTTTTAGTAAGAGAGTGATATATGTAAAGTGACACACACAGCCCAAAAAGAGAAGAAAAAACAGAATTTTTTGGACTTGGGCTCGTCCACACGTGTTGCACTTGCCCCCGCACGTGCGGAGCGTGCCTCCCACATGTGCAGCTTTGATCCCCGCACATGCGGAGCATTTCCGCACTTCCCTCCGCACCTGCATATAATGCAGTGTGTAATGCTCAAAAGCCCCCACATCCCCGCACGTGTGGCTCAAGGCCCCGCACGTACGGCCTTGGTCCTCCAGCCCAGAATTTTTTTCCGGTTCGATTCCAGACACTCGGGACTCGATCGTGCACCCTCCGAAACAAGTGACACTCAAACCCGGAATAAACAAGGACTGGAATTTGAGAAAAACTTCCGAACGCAACGAACCCAATGAAGACAGAGTGAAAAGACGTACAACAAAACCAGTCATCACATTTCGCCTTGTAAACGGTTTTGTCCAAGTAAAGAGTCAACATAAGAAGAGGAGGAAGTTGAGTCGAAAGCTCTCCAGACAAGTTGTTTTCTCGAACGTATAGGGTACCTAGAGAGGAGCACTTGAAAAAGTTGTTTGAGTTCATTTTTGACAACATATTGCTGTGGAGATCCAACCACTTCAAGTTTGAATATTTGATGTTCTGTATCTGTCCTTCTTTCATTTCACTTTGCCATAACTAATTTCCTAATAGAGTATTGAAACTGATATGAACTTTAACGGTCCATATATATGGTTTTAATCCATGAGAAAGAAAATAGATTCATTTTGTAAAAGAAAAAATATGTTGAATTTAAGTATTTGGTTTCAACAATTATTAATTGCTTTTGTTGTTATGTGTTTGCACTTGAATATATGTGGGAGGTTTCATTGTTTTGTTATTCTGCCTGTCTAATGGTTTATGGACTTCTTTGTGGATTCTAAAAATACATCTTCTGATTTACCCTATGGTGTTTAGGGCAAGAAAAGAAAAGATACAATTTGCATTGCACTTGCTGATGACACTTGTGATCAACCAAAGATTAGGATGAATAATGTTGTTATTACTCCATCATTCAAGGCACACACACACACACACTCTCTCTCTCAAGTTCTTTCTTTGTTTCTTCTCTGCCTTCGTTTCTTCTTGTTTTTCAGTTTGAATCTGCTTTTAGAGTAATGTTAATTTCATTGCTATTTATAGCATAGCTAAATGAGTTGGAGTTTGGAAATTTCCATTATTCTTTAAGCTTTTGGAGTCCATGTCATATGTTGAAATGGCATCCACATCTGAAATCAAGGTATCTATTGCCTTGATGATAAATCTTAACTTCCCATAACACTGGTACTGACCGTTCTACTATGTTATTATTGATGCTAAATATGGATTTCGCACAACACTTAATTTCCTCCTAATTGTACTCAGTAGAATATTGAAAGATAGTTAATGTTGTTTTCTAAAGTATTAACTTTTTTTGCATGTTAGATATTGGGATTGTTCACTTGCATGATGCTAATTAATCGACTTTGGATTTATAGATTCTATTGCATTGTGCAAAATAGTCGAGCTAAATTTGGCAATTTTAAGTAGAAACACTCCAACTGGTATATCATAGTTTTGAGACCAAACATTTTATTACTAACATTTTAATATTGTACTTTTTTTCATTTGTTTGACAAATTGGCGATGGATGGAACGTAGTTTAGGGAAATTAGAGGATTACATTTTAAATTTTTGAATATATTTTGTCATAGGATTTTGTTATGAATTTGCAAGTTTGGAAGTTTTTTTGGAATTCAATGTGACATGTTTGAAGTTTTAGATTGTAAGGGATTTGTACTTATGCTGGATGTTTTGGATTTGATATTTTAGTTATGTTTAATATGCCTGTTACTTTTGAATTAAGTTTAGATTTTGGATGCTTTGCATGTGATGATCGGGTGCGCTACTCGTTTTGTTTTCCCTCGTTTAACTTTGCGTTTGTCTTGTTAGGGTGTTGGGTTGACTTGGAACCTTGTTAATTGTTTAGGTTTGTTGCGTTCGGGAGTTTTTCTCAAAATTTTTGCTCTTGTTTATTCCGGTGTTGAATTTCACTCATTTCGGAGGGTGCGAGGTCGGGTCCGGGATATCTGGAGTTGAGTAGAGAAAATTCTGGGTTTAAGGGCTAGGGCCGCACGTGCGGGATGGGAGGAGTTTTCTGGGTTTGGCTACTGCATAATATACAAGTGCGGAGGGAAGTGCGGGAAGGCACTGCACGTGTGAGGATCAGTGCCGCACGTGCGGGAGGCACGCTCCGCACATGCGGACGGATGAAATGATAAGTTTGTTGCAAATGTTTGGGTATGAAAATGTTATTACTCTTGAAGGATTCATATGGATATGTGATGATCTTGTGAAATGCATCGGATAGAGAAATGGAAATGTTTGATCACAAATGGAGCATTTGTGTGGAAATTTTGTAAATGGATAATTGTTGCATGGGCATTTCAATACATTGCTTGTTATAAAATCTTGAATCGGGATTTGAAACCTTTCATTGAGAAAGAAATATTATGAAATGAGAACTATTGAAATGTTTTGGGGTAAATACGTTGGTAAGTCCGGATAGGAGGTGCAGATAAAATTGATTACGTTGGCCTGAGTGTCCGGGGTGAAAAACCGAAAACACCTGCGGAGGAGGTACCACTTCCCTTCCAGTTAGCAACTGGTAAAGTGGGATTTTGGTAGTGCTAGTTATGTCTACTTCCAGACACCAACCTAGGGATTACCTTAGTCGTATTTACTGCCCCCCTTAAACTAAATTGTAAATTTATGAATTATTAAGATAATGCATGGTGGTTTTCAAAAGATGTAAATTTAGTTTTCTTTTAAAAGGCATAGCATGGCATGTGCATTTAATATTGGGAATCTTGCATAAATGTATATACTTTGTTAAGAATTCTCTATTGGGCTTTATGCTCATCCCTATGGGATTTTGGTGCAAGAAAAAACGTTGTGATCCGCCGAATTAGGGCGTGGAAGTGTGTATTGAGAGCACAAGGCTCTATTTTGTTGGTGATTGTAATTTTTTGTAAGCCAAAGGCTATTCATGTATGGGTCCGAGAGACCATTTTTGTGTAACCGGGCTTAAACCTTGGGACTTGTAAGTCCTTGAGGGCATTTACTAATTTTGATTGAATGATTCTACATGCTATAGATTCATGTACTAGGATTCATTGAATGTATAACCGCATGTGAGATTATTCTTGTACAAACATTCGAGATTATGTAATGGAATATGTTGGGGATATTTCCGGTATCTCTTAAGAGCGGTTTGAATGCTTAGGGCTCACGGGGAGTGGTTGTTTTGCCACAGTGGATTCATTTCGCATGATTAGGAAATGTTTTGTATTTCGTGACTATGTGATAACATGCTTATATGACTGAATGGGTATGGGATTGGACTTTTGGATGTTGTTTGCGCCTATTAAATTCCTTGAGGTCTTATTAGAAGGGTACTTGATCAATACTCGTTCTATTAGGAATTTTTGGATTTTTGTGGGACGAATTTCATCACAAGAAGATAATCCATATGTGCTTATGTGACTAAATGCTTATGTGAAGTGGAATTGAATTGTTTGTATAGTAGGAAACATATAGAATTGTTGTGTTCAAATGAGTGAGAGAACTCCCGAGCACATTTGAGATTATGTGCTAAATTATTTATCTTGTTCCTTAATTAGGATGTCAGGAAGGGGTCAAACCCGTGGTGGTAGAGATGGAAAGCATGGTAGGGCTCGCCGGGGTGTGCATGGAGTGCCGGTCCATGAGATTCCCGTGCAAGAGGAGGGGATGGGCCAAGTTAATGGGGCCGAGCAAGTGGGGCAAGTGAGTCAAGCCGCAATGAGGGCCCTAGCCCGAGAAATGGCGGGGGCCTTGAGGGAGTCAATGAACATATTGAGGGCGAAGAACCAAGCCTGAGAGAACGCCGTAGAGACAAGGGCGAGTTTCCTTACGAGAGAGTTTTTGTGGGCCAAGCCGGATGAATTTCATGGTGGCCCCGAGCCCAAGAAAGCGGATGAGTGGCTCGAGCAAATGGTGAAGATATTTGAGACACTTCACATCGAAGATAGTGAGCTAAGAGTGACTCTTGCGAGTTACTACCTCAAAGGAGATGTGGGCCAATGGTGGAAGTACGCCAAGGGTCAGATAGAACTAACATGGGAAGCATTTGTGGCGGCTTTCCAAGACAAGTACCTACCTCCCACTGCTCGGGAGAGGTTGAGGCAAGAATTTTAGGACCTCAAGCAACTCAATATGTCCGTGGCCAAGTTTGAGGCGGCCTTCTCTAGTTTGTCTCAATTTGCACCAGAGTTGGTACCAACGAAAGAGCGCCGTTGCATTGAGTTTGAGAAGAAACTAAGAACCAAGATCTTGTTCAAGATTGCTAGAAATATAATCCGGAATTATGACTGTCTTGTGGAGGCGGCAGCACACGTAGAGATTACCGTGGAGGCCGAGGAAGAGAGAATCCGAGGTTCAAGGTTGAGGGGTCAAGGGTCAAGGGTCAAAAGGGGACCGTAGACCTAACAAGAAGAGCAGAAACACCTTTTCATCCCAGTCCCAACCACAGCAGTCTAGATACACCTTTCCCTTGCCTAGTGCGGGCCTGGGAAAAAGTGCACCGAGTGGTTTTTCTTGTTTCAAGTGTGGCCAATCGGGTCACAAGGCCTTTGCATGTCCGCAGAAGGGAGCAGGACAACAGATGTTGCCACCACCACTACCAAACCGATCTCAGAGTTAGTCTCAGAGTAGGGGACAGGGGCCTACTAGTTATCAGTGCGGTCAGTCAGGGCACATGAAGAGAGCTTGCCCGCAGTTGGGAGGCGCATCGGGATCGAGGTAGATGCAAAGCCACCAGTAGGCTCAATTAGTTCAGACTTCGCGAGTTAATCAGGAAGCCGCTTCGGCTCAGTCAGTGCAGCAGGCCTATGCTCCGAGAGGTAAGCAGGTTGATTAGAGGCCACAAGGGCATGTGTATGTTGTTACCACGCCAGAGCTATTACCAGGATCCTCAGTTTTGAGAGGTATTTTTATTGTGTGTAATTCTTTGGCTAATGTGTTAATAGATGCGGGTGCGTCTCATTTATTCATATATGCTGCATTCGCATCTGCATTGGGGTTAGAGGTGGCACGGCTAGTGTCTCTGCTCAGAGTTGAGTCACCAGTCGGGGGTACAGTTGACTTAGATCAGGGGTGTCGTGGTTGTGAGATAGAGGTTGCCGAGCGTCGATTCCCGTTTGCTTTTATGTTGCTAGACATGTTGAGTTTTGATGTCATTCTAGGTATGGATTGGTTATCTTCGTACCGAGCGGTGATTGATTGTTTTCGTCAGAGGGTCATAGTGTGCACCTCGAGTGGTGATTGTTTTTACTTTCCAGGAGACTGGGTTGATAGGGTCCTGTCACCAGTTTTTGACCCTCGTATTAGAAACGAGCTTAGTGGCCTTCTTGCTACTCTCTTGGATAGTGAAAGTGACGGGACTCGTGTTGAGTTGCCAAGGGTAGTTTGTGAATACCCAGACGTATTTCCCGAGGATCTTACTAGTTTGCCACCACACCGGGAGATCGAGTTCACCATTGACCTAGTGCCTGGAACGGCACCAATTTCTATGGCACTATATAGATTTGCACCCGCAGAGTTGCATGAGTTGAAAATTCAACTCCAAGAGCTTTTAGACAAGGGTTTCATTCACCCTAGGACATTGTTTTGGGGAGCGCCGGCTCTCTTTGCGAAGAAGAAGGATGGGATGTTGTGGTTGTGTATTGATTACCGTAAGTTGAATCGAGTTACCGTCAAGTAGAAGTACCCCTTACCTCGAATAAATGATTTATTTGACCAACTTATAGGGTCTTGTTGCTTTTCAAAGATAGATTTGAGGTCAGAGTACCATCAGTTGAGAGTCCGGGAGGAGGACATCTAGAAAATAGCCTTTCGTATGCGTTATAGCCACTACGAATTCCTTGAAATGCCTTTTAGGTTGACTAATGCACCGGCTTCCTTTATGGATTTAATGAACTGAATTTTTAGAGAATACTTGGATCCTTTTGTGGTCGTCTTTGTGGACGACATTCTAATTTATTCAACCTTCGAGGAGGAACATGAGGCTCACTTGCGGTTAGTGCTTGAATTGCTTAGGGAGCACTAGTTGTGTGCTAAGTTTGAGAAATACGAGTTTTGCCTCACCGAGGTGAAGTTTTTGGGTCATGTAGTGTTAAGAGAGGGGGTAATTGTAGATTCTTCAAAGATAGACGCCGTGCAGGATAAGGAGCAACCCAAAAATGTTTTTGAGATCCAGAGTTTCTTAAGATTAACAGGGTATTATCGACGTTTTGTAAGGGACTTTTCTAGACTAGTCGTGCCTTTGACTAGATTGACTAGAAAGGGGGTTAAGTTTGTGTGGAGTGAGACTTGTGAAAAGTCATTCCAAGAGCTTAAGACTAGACTGACTACCGCACCGGTGTTGATAATTCTGAAAAGAGGTTTGGGTTACACCGTTTATTGTGATGCATCCCAGGATAGGCTTGGTTGTGTCTTGATGCAAGGGGAAAAGGTTGTAGCTTATGGCTCATGGCAGTTGAAAACTCATGAGAAGAATTACCCCACCTACGACTTGGAGTTAGCAGCAATAGTGTTTGCCTTGAAAAATTGGAGGCATTACTTGTATGGCGAGAAGTTTGAGGTTTTCTCCGATCATAAGAGTCTAAAGTATTTGTTTTCCCAAAAAGACTTGAATTTACGCCAACGGAGATGGATGGAGTTTTTGGAGGATTATGACTTCGAGTTACACTATCATCCGGGAAAAGTCAATGTAGTGGCCAATGCCTTAAGTCGGAAATCCGTGAGTAGTTTGGCGAGTGTGGCCATTCGGGAATGGGTTATGTTGGGTGACATCAGCAAGTTTGAATGGCACTTGGGTGAGTCCGATGATGGGGCAACTTTGTTTACTTTGAGTGCTCAACCTACCTTGATTAAGGTTATAGAGGCACAACAAGGAGACCATGAAGTAAAGTCAATTCGTGATAGAATCTCCAATGGGAAGGAAGAGAAGGGTTTGAACATCCACTTAGATCTAAGTGTACGTTTTCCAGACCGTTTGTTTGTACTAGAATCTTGTAGAGAGGAAGTGCTTTGGAAGTTCCGTCACTCACGCCTTGTGGTACGTCCAGGAGGCACCAAAATATATCGTGATCTTAGCCGTTAGTTTTGGTGGAGGGATATGAAGCGGGATGTCACTTCCTTTGTGTCGAAGTGCCTTACTTGTCAACAAGTGAAGGTCGAACACCAAAGACCAGCGGGTTTGTTACAACCCTTACCGATAGCTGAGTGGAAATAGGAGCACGTTACCATAGATTTTGTGGTTGGGCTTCCTAGAACACAGCGGGGCAATGATGCCGTTTGGGTGATTGTTGATAGGTTGACTAAGTCTACGTATTTCATTCCAATGCGTACCAGCGACTCAGTTGAGCACTTGGCAGAGTTGTACATTAGAGAGATAGTTCGACTTCATGGGGTTCCCGTAACCATTGTATTAGATAGAGATCCTCGCTTTACTGCCCGGTTGTGGCAAAGCCTTCAAGAGATGTTGGGAACTAAGTTGACCTTTAGCACCGCTTACCATCCTCAAACTGACGGATAGTCGGAGCGTACCATCCAAATTTTGGAAGACATGCTTAGGGCTTGCATCCTTGATTCCAAGGGGTCTTGGGAAAGGCACTTGTCGTTGATTGAGTTTGCCTATAACAATAGTTACCAAACTAGCATTGAGATGGCACCGTTTGAGGCCTTGTATGGCCGACCTTGTAGATCACCGGTTTGTTGGGCCGAGATGGGTGATGCACCGTTGTTGGGCCCAGAAATTGTTAGGGAGACAACTGAGAAAGTTGCTCTCATTTGGAAGAGGTTAGCTACGGCCCAAAGCCGACAGAAAAGTTATGCCGATAAGAGGAGACGACCTTTGTCTTTCGAAGTGGGTGACAATGTTTTCCTTAAGATCTCACCTAGGCGGGGCTTGATGGGATTCGGTAAGAGTAGTAAGTTGTCTCCAAGGTTTATTGGGCCTTTCGAGATATTGGAGAGAATAGGGGAAGTGGCGTACCGGTTGGCCTTACCGCCACAACTTTCGAGGGTTCACAATGTGTTTCATGTGTCTATGCTTAGGAAGTATGAGTCTGACCCTTCTCATGTACTAAATTGGGTTGAATTAGAGGTAGATGAGGATGCATCTTACGAAGAGCGACTGGTTCAAATACTAGATACCCGGGAATAAATGCTACGGGGCAAAACCATACTGTTAGTAAAAGTGTTGTGGAGACACCATGGGGTTGAGGAAGCAACGTGGGAACGGGAGGCAGAAGTCTGCTCCAAGTATCTGGATTTGTTTGAACACGCTTACGTTGTTTTTTTTTTTTTTCCTTGAAATTATTCTCTAGTGTTGAGGGAAATGTATTTAATTGTTAAGTACGTGTTGTTATATACATTGTTGTTTTAAGCATGAAGTTGTGAGTTGTTGTTATTTTTGTTGGAAAAACTCCATGCATATGTTTATCTTGAATGGTCGTTGCTAGTGTCGTAACCATGATGTTAATGATGAATTGAGCTGAGAATTAATGTCGCGATTTGAAAATATAATAGTGTGGTTGTGATAGCTCGAAACCCTTGTTTGGGTAGTTTATTCAAATTTCGGGGGTGAAATTTCCTATGGTCAGGAGGTTGTGATGACCGGGTGCGCTACTCGTTTCGTGTTCTCTCGTTTAACTTTGGATTTGTCTTGTTGGGATGTCGGTTTAACTTAGGACTTTGTTAATCGTATGGGTTTATTGTGTTCGGGAGTTTTTCCGCAACAAGATTTTTGTTCGTGTTTATTCTGGTGTTGAATTCCACTTTGTTTCGGAGGGTGCGAGATCAGGTCCGAAATGTCTAGAATTGAGCTGAGAAATTTTCTAGCATGGAGGACCAGAGCCGCACGTGTGGGGGCTTGGGCCGCACGTGTGGGGGGTGAGGCCGCATGTGCGGAAAACAAGGGGAGTGACTGAGTGCATACTAAAATAAAAGCACTTGACGCAGCAAGTGCGGGAGAAGAAGGGCCGCACGTGCGGAGATGAAGGCCGCATGTGTGGAAGGCACACTCCGCACGTGTGAGCATAGGTCCCACACGTGCGGTGGTAGGTGAATCCGAATTTTCTACTTTTTCTTCTTTTTGGGCCGATTTTATCTCATTTTTGTTGTATCTCTCTCTCTCTCTCTTTCCTCTCCATTCTCTCTACATTTCCTACACCAAAACAAGATCAAATCTATGATCTCCTTACATCCATTAGAAATTTGCCCATAGTTTCTTCATCAAAGTTGGATAGCTTCTAGAGGGCTTCGTTGTGTGCGGTGGAGATCACGTTTCAACACCGTCAAATTTGGGGGTTTCTCATCTCTCTTCTCCAAAAAAACTTGAGGTAGGGTTTATTCTTGGAGTTATATATATATATATTTGCTAGATCTTGTGAAGCTTTCGAAATTTTCCATTGTAAATATTGAAACTTGATTTTGGCTCAAGAATGAGGGTGGTTTGAGAATAGTTTTCCTCCTAGTTTCTTTTAAAAATAATCTCTCGAAAATTTGAACTACATTGATTGAGAAAAAGAAACTTTTTGAAGAAAACCCCTTTCAAGAGTTTTGAATGTGCTTGGTTGTGGTGAGGAAATCTAGGGATTTGGGGTTTGAAAGGTTATTGAGAACTCATAGACAACATTGTCATTATGTTATCCCTTTTGTGCCAAAATGCTTAATGATTGGAAAATTTCTCATCGATATATATGTGTGTATATAAATTGATATACAAATGATGAATTTCATGAAATATGAGAAGTGGAAATTTTGGAAATTGTTGTGCTAAGATATTGATATGGTTGTGTGTAGCTCAACTTTTTCGCGCCCACTTTCGGAGAACTCGAATTGGTCCTACAGTTTGGACTCCTATCACGGTTCTGAATCTAATCTCACAAAGTGCAATGTGGAACTGATAAACACCAAAGAGTCCAATCCAGCAAATCTTTTTGGAAAATTGATTTAAAATCAAATAATGCCAAAATTAGACTGCTTTGACAGATTACAGAGTCGCCATTTAAATATTTTGTTTTCGAAAAATTTAGGAAACCCTGACTCGTGCCAAAGGCCACGTGTCCGTTATCACAAAAGTTGTCTCGGCTCGAGAACTTGGGTACGAGAGGGGAAGGTCCTGAAATGAGCACCCCCACTCGCCCGATCAAAGATCGGCCTCTACTACCATGATATGTTGTTTTATAAACCTCATGTGTTCTTATTCCGGTTATTAGCTAACTTTACTATGTGACGCACAGAAGCAAGTGTAGACTAAAATCGTAAGAATTGGAATATTTCAACTCATGTTTGTTTTCGATAATGGTTTGGATTTGCCACCCTCAAGTGGGCTAAAACACGAATTTTCCATCAAACATGATGGACTTAAAACATGATTTGTCACTTCGCAAAGTGGGCTTAAAACTCACACTCGTTGAACTGTTCCAATTCAAGCAACAAGCCTTCATCCACAGGCATTCAAGCAGTTAATCACGTAAGCAAATAATCTCAGGGCAAGCATGCTAGCATGGCAATCGCACTCATGCAAGCATGCTAAGGCATAAAACTCACCGAGTACTCCAAGTCAAAACAAAAACTAGTTAGAAAGATGCATGATTCTAACTATGTTAAGTGTCTAATGCAACACATGCAATAATGCGATTACTAGGCTCGACTACTAATATGACATATGATTTGAGTCAATTTGGTAACATACTTTGAAACACATATTCAAATAAGTATTGAAAATGCAGTTTGAATGATGCGCCGAGCCTCGATGCATTCAATACAAATGAATGAATGCAAACATGCGAGCATAAGGTATGCTAATCGAAACATGACCCTAAACTAACTATCGAAAGCGGTTAAATAAAAGGGAGAAAGACTTGGGGGTTGGAAGACATGCACACACACACGCACACTTATTACAACATTACGCCCTCACGAAAGAGGGTCCGAATAAATAAGCATTAACTAGCTACGCTAATTAAGCTAACTATTACAAACCAAAACTAATTAACTATTTTAGCTAATTATTACAATAATTGAAGTAAATTAACTAACTATTCTAAGCTAGCTAAAATATTACAAATCGAATTAAGCTAATTAATTACAACACTTGTATGAATGAAATAGCTAACTTATTCTAAGCTAAAAAGCGACTAAATGGCCTCGAGGGCGAAGGACGCATGCATGCTCGGTTGCTCCACCCGAAAATGCCATTGCCTTGCCATCGGATGTCTCTGTTTGCACCCGTTTGATCACTGAAAATTGTACCAACTCCCAGAATGCCTCTACTCCAACTCAGGAGCACATTTGTGCAAAAATTCACTGGTGGCCGGTCGACTACAAAAAGTGGCTGTCGGCTACTACAACTGGCCAGTCGGCCACTCCAAGTGGCCGTCAGCCACTAAAACTAGCCAGTCGGCCACCTTTTCCTTGGACTTCCTTTTTTGCTACAACAAAGAGCAAACAGAAGCAAATCAATGTATTTTCAAGGTTTGTGTGCATTATTACTCTCTTTATCATTACAGAAGTTCAAAGGAGTGTAATTCTCGACCCTCAAACCATCAACCAAGCATTTTCAATGCATGATGGCTAAGGAGCCAAGCTTGCACAAGTTAATGAATGCAAAACAAGACTTGACAAAACCACAACCCTATCATGCATGATAATCAAGGGTGATGGCGACCAAGAAAAGTGACATGTTTTTATCACTTTGAGTATGAAACGTCCCATTTTTCTCGTGTTCGAATTAACGCCCGATCTAAACACATGCAATGCAACATGAAAGATGTTTATCTTGCCTCTTTTACTTTGTTCATTTTGTTTACACATTTTAGATTACCAATTAATTCTTTAATTGATTAGTCGAAAAGTGAGTGTCTTCTAATGGAAAGAGGACTTAAACCACAAGTACCTTGAGCATGAAAGAGACCTCATGCCATTGGTTGGCAAAAACCCTCAAAAGAGGATTGAAACCATTAAGCACAAGTGTCTCAATTTCACACTTAAGCCAACAAGGGGTTCAAAGCCCCTTTCAAAATAAATGAAAGAGTGAAAAATAGAGAGAGAGATGGCAGAGATTTCAGTGCTGAAATGGAGTACAAAATAATACTAAAACATGCAATCAACTCAAGGAAATGATGTTTGAAGGCCTAAAACACCAAACTAGTGAAGCCCTTTGCACTACAACCACACAATACAAGCCTTAAAGGACCAAACCAGCTCAAAACAGAGCTGAAACCAGTCAAAATAGTAGAAAAAACATGCTAAGATTAAGGTACAAAATGCTAGAAAAACATGCTCACATGTTAAGCTATCTAGGCTCGCAAACAAGACGCAAGGAGGAGAGGCTACCCCCTCCAATTTTGGACTTCAAAAGAAGGCTTTTGTCACTGAAATAACTTTGATTTTCAGTGGTTAAGAGCTCTGAAAAAGATGATGCAAGGGTGGAAAACACGAGGGCAAAGACCCCCAAAACAAGGTACAAAGAAGGGCTATCAACCCCTCAACCTTTAATGGCCTTAGGACACAAGCTTCAGCCCAAAAACACAGAGTTTTATAACCCAAAATTAGTTTGAAAACATGCTAAAAGAAGCTAAGACAATAAGCTAAAACGTGGAACTTTTGAACTAATAAACAAGCATGAAGAGGGGTGGCCAACCCCTCTATTTTTGGGGCCTTAAAACAACATTTTTAGCCTCTGAGAGCCTCTAAAAATCAGTGGTAAAAAGGCCCAAAAAGTTTGATTTAAAGGTGATGAAAGATAGCCCAAAAAGCTTAACAAGCCAAAGAGCCAAAAGGGGGGACAACCCCCTAACTCACAAAGGCTCAAACCAACACTTTTAGGACTGAAAAACAGAGGTTTTTGTAGTTGAAAACCAGCTCAAAAACAGTGTCAAAATATGGCAAAACAAGTATGGAAATTAAGCTAGCAAAGACAATTTTCTACCTCTTGAAGGGACGACACAACTTAGGCAACAATTCAAGCCAAATTCAAGCTAAAATCACCTTCTAAAGCTCAAAGAGGGCCTCCTAGAATCTCAGCCCAAAGATAAGCAACTTTGATCAAGGATGTCTAGGCAAAAGAGAAGTGTATCTCTACTTGTATGCACAAAAGGGCAAGAGAGAGAGAAATCTAGAGAGAGAGAATTGTAGAGAGAGAAGATTTTTAGAGAGAGAGGCTCCCAAAATTTGCTAACCTTGCAATATGAGAGTTATTGCCTCTATATATAGAAAAAAGAGAGCCTTGGTCGAAAATATCAATTTCGAAATATCTAGAGCAGTGTGAAACAGTTGGAGGGGAAATATCTGTAAAATATTTGAGTTTTGGACACCAGTGGCCGACCAGCACAACTAGTGGCGACAGCAAAAATCTGCTCTCCAGGTCCAACTTCAAATGGGCATATCTCCTTCATCTAGACTACTTTGCAAGTCATTCTTGAGCCTAAATTGAAGCCCCGGAAGTCTTCTTTCCAATGGTAGCAGCCTCACATCAAAATTCCAAGTATGCTAAGAGATATCCTTCTTTTAGTGAAAACTGCTCAGTTTCAGCTCAATCGGATTGATGCCTAACTTCAACTAGCTATATCTCTCTCATCCGGACTCGGCTTTAGGAGATTTTTGAGTGAAAAATGAAGCACCGGAAATCCAATTTCCAATGGTGGTAGCCTCATAGCTGAAATCCAAGTGTACAAAAGGATAGGCCTAATTTAGCGAGGGTTGCTCAACTTTCTCTCTTAACGATTCATGCCCAACTTCTTTCGCAGCTAGGTTTCTTCCCTCTCCTCTTCTTTTCTCCAACTCCAAACCCCTAAACAAGATGTTTTAAAGATTTTTTCAAAGAGTTCACCTCTCTTTCATTCATTTCCACTTTGTCCTTGCTCAGTTTACCGAAAAGCGCAACATTTAACGAAATGCGAGTCTCGGAACATCGTAGAAACTTCTTTCAAAAATGTTTTGAAAGATAGGGTTTTAAGGTTTAAAAATTATTTTGGTCAAAATCATTTTTGTCCAAAAATAGGGTATGAGGTTGGGATTTGGAGCTCCTCATGCCGAAGAAATCGAACCTTTGCATAGCATAGCCTTCACCATCAAGTAAGCGATCAATGGCACCCAAGTCTTAAGGGCGGTCAAAAATAGGGTGTCTACATTGTGAAATGACTAAATTGTTGGGAAAAGTTCGGAATATGGAACGTTGCTATCTAAGTGATAGAATTAAATGCATAGGTGGCTATTATGTGTAATTACATTGAAAGGAGGAAAAATGAGAAATGTGATTGTTATGGTATTATTATTGAGATACTTGAAAATGGAGAAATGTTATGTAGTGATGACGATTATTGCATTGCATATTCATTCGATTGATTATTACAAGATTATTATCTAGCTTTGGCATATATTGTATTGGCATTTCTAACATTGCATTGTTGCAAGTTTTGAGTTGAGATTTGAAAACATTTACATTGAGAAAGAAATGTTGTGAAATGAATTTATTGAAATGTTTTGGGGTAAATACGTTGGTAAGTCCTAATAGGGGGTGTAGATGAAATTGATTAAGTTGGTCTGAGTGTCCAGGGTGAAAGACCAAAAACACGCGTGGCAGAGGTACCACTTCCCTTTCGATTAGCAACCGGTAAAGTGGGGTTTAGTAGTGTTAGTTATGCCTACTTGTAGACACCAACCTAGAGATTATTTGAGTCGTATTTACCGCCCCTTTGAAATAAATTGTAAATTTCTAAATTATTGATATATCAAGTTAACATTGAGCATGGTGGTTTTCAAAAAATGTAAATGTAGTCTTCTTTTAAAAGGCATAGCATGGTATGTGCATTTCATATTGGGAATCTTGCATAAATGTATATACTTTGTTAAGAATTCTCTATTGGGCTTTATGCTCACTCCTATGGGATTTTGGTGCAAGAAAAGACGTGGTGAACCCGCCGAACTAGGGCGTGGAAGTATGTATTGAGAGCACAAGGCTCTATTTTGTTTGTGATTGTAATTTTTTGTAAGCCAAGGGCTATTCATGTATGGGTCCGAGAAACCATTTTTGTGTAACCAGGCTTAAGCCTTGGGACTTGTAAGCCCTTGAGGGCATTTACTTATTTTGATTGAATGATTCTACATGCGATAAATTTATGTACTAGAATTCATTGAATGTATAACTGCATGCGAGATTATTCTTATATAAACATTGAGATTATGTAATGGAATATGTTGGGATATTTCCGGTATCTCTTAAGAGCCATGGTTATTATTATTATTTCATTAGTATCTATTTTTTTGGGGCGTTACAAAGAATATTTATCTTCCTTCAACATGTGGAGAGTGTTAGGATCCAAATCCCTAAGACCAAGAAAAAGAGGCAATTGTTTGGGTCTTTATCGCTCTCAAATGTTCATATTTTCTTGGATCTTAAGTAAGACCTTTCAAAGATAAAGAAAACTTAAAAAATTTGAAATGCAAACTATTTTCCTTTTCATGTTTCCTTCTTTTTCTCTCTTTTTGTGTGTGTGTGTGTGTGTGTGTGTGTGTGTGTGACAATCAAATTCAAAATCTAAATTTTTTTTTTTTTTTTGTGTGTGTGACAATCAAATTCAAAATCTAAACACAAATTTAGTTTTACCTTGAACCGTTGCAACTCTCTCTATATTTCTATGATTAGATACCAAAGTTTTTAACGGGGATGTAGCACTCCTATATTTTTTTACTTTTTTGACAAGGGCATATAGATGAAATTAGCTACCTTATGAAGGAAGAGGAAGACAAAACAATATTAAGAAATGATAGGTTGAAATGAAATTCGATGGCTCAACCAAAAAAATAAATAAATAAATAAAACAAAACAAAACGCAATTTACCTCCTTGTATAAAACGTAGAGAGAAAATTACTATTATATAAAACAAAAATATTGTGTAATTTTTAGATTCCAAAGCATTAATTCATCTATATTTTTTTGAAATTTCTAAATTTACAAAGTACAAAAACACATATTATTTAATAATTCAATTATATATATATTTAAGGTTGTAATTAATTATTTGATCATTATAGTAACACATTTTAAATTTTCTATTATTAACCTTTCAAATCCCTTAATTAATGGATTTTCCAAAGTATTTATATGGAAATCAAATCATTTGAAAAAAAAAATTAAGAATACATTTATTTATTTATTATTATTATTATTATTTTGTCACGAGAACACTACTTTAAAATGTTCGCCTAAATTTTATTTCTTATTGAATTCTAAGGACTCTACAATAATTAGTGATTTGCATGGGACAATTTTAGTGAACATATTAACAACATAGAACTCAACCCCAAAAGTTAGTTGTTAAGGTGAGGGTGCCCTCACGTTTATACACTACACTTTACTTTAGAAGCCCTACACTTAAGTGTGTAGTGGATGACGAAAAAGGAGGTACTAATCTTGGGATCTCTTGCATTACCAAGCAATGTGAGATTTCGCATCACACCCTCCCTCCCTCACTTGGTAGCACCCACCACATGCAAGCTAGGGATACGCACCCTACCTATCCCTGGTTGAACTTAATCCCAAAAGCTAGTTATTTAGTGGGGATGCCCTCACGCTTATATAGGGCACATTACTTTCATAGTTGGGCAATGTGAGACTTCACTACGCACTAACATCCCATTAAATTGAACAAAATAATTTGGAGATGAAGCAGCATGTTTTCAATTACCAACACACTTATTTTCAGCACTAGACATGATTTCTGATAGAAAATACTACCATGTATCATGCATTTGTGCCAGCGTAAACAGACTAGGGTTTTGGGACAATCCACATCAATTTCAAAAAGTAACGATAACATATTAGAAGAATTGGGCCTACCGTGGAAGGATAAATTGTTACACAGCTAATTTCTACTGCATCAACAAGCCACTGTTTTTATATACTTCCTTCAACATGTTGCATAGCTGCTACAACTTCTACCAGAACATCCCAAATACCTGCAAAGATAAAAAGTCAAGATATACTCTGAAAGTGAAGTTTTCGGCTATAAAGGCATGAAACACAATAATGGTCCTTTTAACTCGGTGAAGAAATAAAATTTAAAGATTCCAGTTTCAGAATTTACTGATTATTAAATATAGTTTCCCTAAATTACAGCTAGGTTACAATTCTGTGAAAAACTAACCATCTGATCTAGTGTTCAATAGATAAGCTTTCAGTTTTCCCAACTCACTTGGTGGGATGGAACCAATCTGAACTAGCCTGGCCTTTGCTTGCATCGTTTTCACTACCTTGGAGAATTCACCATCTCCTTTCACTAAATTTACTTCTAAAACCTGTACAGGGCATGTAGTAGTTAAAGTTACTGAACTAGCAGAAAGCTCAAAAGCTATGGTGTGTACAATATATAGGGAATAATGAAATTCATTTCCTGTAGAAACACATCATGCCCAGCAACAACTCAATCTTGCTTTTCCATGTGCAGCCCATAGGCAACGTAAAATACCCAATGGCAGTGCATGACTTGGTGAAACTAAGACCAGGGATGAAACTGACCAATTCAAGCTGCTTGATTTGGTTTTACTGTGCTTACTGGTTATTCTTCCAAGATTTGAAGAACACAGATGACATCGGATACCAGGTTGATTTTGAAAGATTCAACTTGGGCCTTATTCACCTTGATTTTGAAAGATTTACATCGCTCACTCTACCTTCAGTGTAAGATTCACCTTAGGCCTCTATTTAATTAAGCCTACTAACAGGTAAAAAACAGACTCATAAGGCCAGCCCAATTAAGCAGCCATTATTTTTTAATCTATTGATAATGTTGTACTTCAAGTATATGATTAATAAAATATAATAATTTGGTCCAAGGTTCAATTTTCTGGAACTGACTTTGGTGGGCTCCTTCTAGGGCTTTGGTACAGACCGCAACCAACCAACCCAACCTGTGTGCACCCTATACCTACCAACCAATTTGTAAGAGAACTATTCCACTAAAACACAGGAGAATGTGATATTTTTAAGATGTCTATCGGAGGGAGAGAGAGAGAGAGAGTTGCAAATCATGCAAAGACATTAGATTTCTGAAGGACATCAGCCTTTTGAATAAGTAAATTTAGATCACTAATTTAGAAAAAAATAATATCCATGTAACAAATATAATCACAATTGTGAATACCCGTAGAAGGGTAAATAACCAACCCTGTCGAGCCTTTGCAAGACATCTAACAACTGCAGACCACTCTACTCCATCCCTGGAATAGCGTCTGAGTGCAATACAGGCAACAAAGAAAAGAGGACCTCCATGCAATTTTCCATGTTTGATACATACTCTTGACTCTTGAGTGTCAAGAGAAGTTTCCATACAAAGACATAGACTATACTTGCCTATGATAGACCTCAAGATCTGATCCTAGGATGCAGAGGTAACTGGGATACGGGTCAGCCACTTGTTCGAGGGTGAGCTGGCCTCCATGGTTCAATCACACCCTATATGAGGAGGCCTTCATGCATATATATTTTTCAATGACCAGCCATCCTTAATCATCTATGCAGAAAGTCACTGCAACCTTGGAGAATAAGAATTTTGATTACTATGCCGAGGAGAGTATGTGGTTTTCTCTGTGCAAGATATAAGCATATTAGGAGCACAAAAAGGTGCAACAATTTAAAGTGCATAACCAACAAGAGCACTCCACTTTCACAGACTAGTGAAAAGGTAAAAGGAGCATCAATGATAAAATAGTTTTGTTCGGTTTTCAAATCTCAAAATTGTTTTAAGAAAATTAGCTTCAAAGAGACAGCTTTTCAGAAACACCAGGATCACGTTTTACGTTCCTTTTCATTATTACAATGATGTGATGAGTGGAAGTGATGCAACTGTAATAGACCAAAATTTTAAAGGAGTAATTCACATTCATCTTAGAGCCCAACCACAAGGAGTAATTCACAACGAGAGTCTGAGGCTAACATTACAGCACAATGGCACTCTTAATATTCCTTAGAAGTCAAAAAGAAAAGGGAGCATCAGCATTAGATAATTTTGGATAATTAGATTTTATTCTTATTTTTTTCGATGAAGTATTAACTTTGGAGAACATGAAAATATTTGTAACTATTTATTCGTTGAGTATTTGTTTATAATTTTCTATGTAGCAACTTGCACCCAGCTTCACCTAGTCGCATGCAAACAGCCCACTTCATGACCAATGTAGATTATAAGCAAAAGGGATTCCTATATGCGCCTATTCAATTGAGCAGCCATCTAAAGTACAGATGTAAAAAGGTAGTCTCAATAATGCATAACTTTTGTTATGCAGAAACGTCAATAAATTTTTTTAAAAAAAAAGTGTTACGCAGATATAAGGGTTCAAATAAGTTTCATATTAAGACCTTGTTTAGTTTCCTCACACAAAGAGATAAAGCTAAACCTTAACAGATCATGATTCATGACACATGGCAAAGGTAGTATTTCCCCCTGGTTGAGTGGTGCAATGCAACCATGCAACCGACTGCAGGGAAATATTGCTTCCTTTTCTAATTGTTTGCTTGCCATGAGTTTGGATTTGATGTGCAACCATGTTCTTTCATTGTTTGTTACATTAAAAGATTGGGCGGTGAATACTGGACTATAGTGTATGTTGGGCTGGTCTTGTACTAGTACGAATTTGTGTGCCCGAGTGACTTTATGGCCTAGCTTCTCAGGCTGTGAGTAGTTAAATATGTAGACTATGGCTGTCCACCAAGTATGCGCTCTGCATTTGAGTGTATTATTGTGGTCTTTGGCCTAGCCTCTGTGGTTGTGAGGGGTTTCACATTTTTAGGCTAGCCGTTTTTTCTTTCCCTTGAGAAATGTGTGCCTTTAGGTTGATGTTCCCTGTCCACGGTGTGTTCATGGGTTAACCCTTTGGGTGTGTGTTTAGAGGTTCATTGTAACGTCTTCCTTTTTTTTTTGTAATAAAAACTAAATTACCTAGTACCAACGAATTAAATAATTAAATAAATACATAAAGCTAAACCTGAACAGACAAACAACTTCGAAAGCAAACGAAGCTCATGATTTTTGTGCCGATAAATAAACGAAGCTCATGTTAATTTGAATGTCATGATTCTAATCCTCATTTTACCTGCATTTTTACTATACATAGAGATTCATCTTACCTCTATTAGTTCCAACAGTTGTTTTACTAGAATCAGGAAAGAGTAATTAGAGTGCTAGAAAGTCATAATGAGTGTGAAATCATACAAAAATGCAAATAGCAAAAGGGAGAGATTTGAGCACGTGGATACAGGGGCCAAAAACACAAGGAGGCAAAAATAACATCGAAAAAGAAGGCTGTGAAAATATATTTCTGAAAGACTAGGAGAAAGAAAAACTAAAAGATTCTATCAATCAAATAACATGAACAAGCGAGGAGCAAAATAAAAAATTTGAGTAAAAAAAAATCATTAGTTCAACTCACTAATCATCTCTTGCTTCATCCTTTCACGCTTTTCAGCAGCTAATGGCTCCAAACGTTGGATGGTTCTCCTAGCTTGGATATCTGATTGATCCAATTCCAAGACTTTCTTCACATCTGCAAAGCAATAAAAGGAAGAAGCAAAAATGAGAGGGTAAAAAATGTTTTGGGTACATGGTTGTTGGGTATTCAAGGGTGAAAGTCTATCGTTTGGGGTTGCGTGACTTTAGTTGTTAACTTTTTTTTTTTTAATTGGTTTGAACTTTGAATTTTATTTTAAATAAAAATAATTAAAGATATTATTAAATTTTTTAAGGATAAAATTATTAATTTGATAAAATATAAATTAATTTGACAAAAATAAATATCAAATAAATATTTTTGAATTTTTAAAAATTATTTTTTACCTACTAAAAATAAAATTATGTAAAATTGAAAAATCTTTTAGACATTTCTTAATTTTTTTTACAAAATTAATTTTTATTATGTGTTTGGATAATAATCATGTAAAATTAATTTTTAGGGAAAATTATTTATAAGTCCTATTAGGGAAACTTATACTAGGTTAAGTCCTAACAAATTTCTTATTAAGTTTGTAGTCCTATTAAAATTAGAAAGTATTCCATTAAGTCCTATATATTGTGTTTTAATTGAATCACTTTACGATTATACCCTTTCATTCACTTTCTAATGTTCTAACCGTTTTCTTTCCATATTGTTGGGTGCCGTGATATGTGCCATTATCGGGGAGTCTGTTAGGTTAAATTCGTGAGTGTTTCTCTGATTTGATTGTTTCATCTTTGCCGCTTTCGATTGTTTGAGGGAAGGAGATCAATTTGTGTGCTTATTCAATTGGGAGATGTTGCGCCTCGATCGCGGACTCTGTTAGGTTTTGAATTGGTGAGTGTTGATCTAATTTGGTTGTTTCAATTTGACGCTTTTCGAGTCAGATTGTTTGAGTGAAGGAGATCGAGTTGTCTGGTTAATCGATTGGTGATCTTGCATCAATTTTTGCTTTCAATTGGAGATCGAGTTGTTTCAGGTTGTTTCAATTTTTGCTTTCAATGTGCTCATATACCGTATGGATTTCGCAGTGTGTCGTAGTAATCCTTTGGTAGACTTTGTTATGGTAATCTTGCATCAAGTTCGTCGTAATGATATTGTTATAATCTTCACATATATGTCACATTACGCTTCGTAATAGTATTTTACGATAGCTTATTAGATTAGTAATTGAGAATGTTAGAATGGTATAGCCTTATGTGGCGCAATTTTGTAGAGTCGAAGGTTGTTATATGATGATGGTGTGTTATATTTGTTTTGTATTTAGTTTGTGTTTTGTAGTTATATAGTTTTTGAAAACATATATGTCACGTTACGAATCGCAAATTTATTGAACTTCGTTTTTTGCCTTGCCAATGGCATATTTGCTTTGTCTGTGGATACTATTGGGATGTATGTGAATGTAGCTCACATACAGGTGGAGAAGTACTTGGTTTTTGTATTGTGTTGTCTGATTCTTGTATTTTACTGTGGACATATGTGTCACATTTCGTTTCGCAAAGTTTTTGGTTTCTATTTTTTTTACAATTGGTGTGTGATTGTGTTTTGTACAATGTATGCCAGGGTTAATGTTTCAAGCATTTTGTTGTGCAGGATATGGACGTCATGCTTTTTTGTACCTTCGGTTCATCCATGGTCGCTGTCAGGGGTGTTAATGGATTGACGTTAAAACGATTGATACAAATTTTATGTGATAGGTGGGTGGATGTGACACCATCATCGATTTCAATATCTTACAAATTACCATGTCACGATAATCAAGTGATGTTGTGTAATGATGTGGACATGGAAAACATGTTTTCCATTGCAAGGTCCATTGGTGTTACCCATATCAATGTTGTGGTTGACTTGGAAAATGAGGTGGATGATTTGAATCGAGGTACTGAAATAAGTGGTGCTGTGTCTGCAAATAATTTGGATGCTGACAGTGATCCATTTACAGGTCCCCAACCTAGCGTAGATTTGTTGGCCAATTATTGTCACCATAGTGACAAAATGTTGATGACAGTTGATTGGTCACAGGGCATTAGTCATGTAGGCCAATTTTTTGAAGGGGATGTTGCTGCTTTTCGTTTGGTTTTGTCCAAATACGCTATTGAGTGTGGGTTTGACTTCAAATTTGTTAAAAATGACTCAGTTCGGGTTACAGCAGTGTGCACATTTCGAGAGCAAAAGGGGTGTTCATGGTTGGTACATGGAAGGGTTCAAGCATGCAACGGTTATTTTTACTTGAAGAGGTTGAACAACTTGCATAGTTGTGGTGCTGTTGTCCGCACTGGGAAGAATAACAGACTTAACTCTGAATTGGTTTGCAATGTTATCGGTGATCGGTT